>BQNB010035286.1:0-50976 GCA_026074375.1 Tanacetum coccineum | reverse complement strand
GTTTATTAGTGTAAAATGATTAATACCAAAAACTAGCCCAATTGAGTTTTTTTTCTCCTCCATATCCGGCGGCCCAAACAACACTCACACCCCTTTTATAAATTTTAAGCCCAAACTTCCCCCTTTATAATTTTTATAACCGAATGATATAACATACTCAGTTATTTTGGATTCTAAACATGGAATTTTTATACATGTAAGATTATATATACATGTTAATCATGTATTGTGTTATATGTAAAAGTATACTTATGTTATTAAAGTTAATTTCTAAAGCATGGTTTATTATTATTTTTTTATTTTTTTATATAGGTCGGGTTTAACTTGTCGCTTCCTTCTTTTTCACGTGATTTCTCGGTTGGCACTTCTTTTCACGGTGAGTTCATAGCCTCGCCTTTCTACTTCCTTGTTTTCTTAAAAACCCGCGAGGGGGATGCATGCTTTACTTTTTAAAATAGAACACAAATAGTTTTCCGTATGCTGGACCTGAATAACGTGCTTATAATTGAGTACCTATCGCTAAAGACCCTAATATCATGGAACCGTCAACTGCCTGTGATGGGTGGACGCTATGGTAATAAATAGGCCTATGGGGTGACTCCCCGTCTGGGGTATGAATCCTTTTGGATCACCCACTTGCAACGGATATATTATCTGAGATGTATAGGTATAAGGCGATAATACCTCATCGAAAGGGGCAAACTATATTGTATGGTCAAAGGTTTCGGTTGCCACAGGCTCAATGCATAATTATATATAAAACTGGTTTGATCTACAAGTTTCTTCAATGATTAAATGTTTGTGTTCTAATCTTACTGTTTCATTAAACCTATGAATTTCACTCAACGTTTGTTGACTTTTTTTAAGCATGTTTATCTCAGGTAATCAGGGCTAAGGATTTGGAGCTGGAATGAAGAGGAGGAAATGGCGCGTGCAAATGTTTTTGTTAAATTATAAAATTTCCATTCCTCGAATAATGTTTTTACCTTTTGTTAAAACGGGTTGTTATGTTTATGTTTGATTGGGACCAAACTGCACTCTAAAACTTATATTTTGGAATGGAAATGTTTATCAACGTCTCTTTATGAGTCGTTCTATTTAATTATGACTGTTGTACTTATTATTAACACCCTATTATCGGACCCGAATATAGTGTAAATTTGGGGGTGTTAAACCAAGTAGGCAAGAAACATAAATGCAGGTATCCTAAAGGGGTAACCTGCATATACACTCTCTTTGAGAGTGTCAAAACACAATGCACACAAAAACAAAAGTTCAAAGAGCTTGGATTCAAATTTCAATAATCAAGCCACAAGGATGGGCTCCCCTGGTTAGACACATACAAAATAAGACCTATCTTTTTAGATTTTGCAAACTAACTTATAAAATCAATTTCATAACTAATCAAAAATGATTTCAAAGCTGACTCAAGCAAAGTTAAGGGCTCACTTTGACTTTTGGAGGTCAAAGAAGCTAATTCCAAACACTCCTTTATGGCTGACAGTTTTGAATTTAGCTTTTGATTTTGAAAACCTAATGATTAAACCTTAATGACCAGATTACTAACAGCTTATAACTACCATATTAAACATAAATCAATAACTATTAAAGCTGAAATCAAAAGTCTACAAACTAATCTAACTATATCTTTGGTTTTTTATGAGTTTTGTGCCAGAAATGAGAAACTAATGTTCTAATCTATGATTACTAACATCAGATAAGTAAACATGATTAGTAAGCATAAGAAACACAAATTAAGCTCAAACAAGCAACTAAATAAGCAGATAAGCAAAGTAAACAAGTAATTAAGCAAATATTAGGCTAGAATTTAAATGACAAGGAATTTTAAAAGAGAACTTACAATTGCTTCAGCAAAAGAGAAGCATAAACTTAAATAGCAGCTACAAGCTCTAGCATATCCAAATGGATAAGCTAGTATAAGTCCATGGGAGCTCTTCCATGATAAGCTCCCCTTCCTTAGCTTAATAATCCAACAAGTAAAGGTAGTTAACTGGTTTTAGATATTTAGTAAGATTAAGACTGGCTTAAGCTCAAATCATGAGCTTATAGACTCATAAGAGCTGCAACTGAGCTTATAAGGGCTTATGGCATAGTAGCTTATAGGTTAAAAAGGGAAAATAAGAGCTTATGAGTAAAATTTAAAAGAGCTTATGACAAAATAGAACTGAATTTCTTTAATTAAACTTGATTACATTTCTTTAAAAGGAAAATTACATAAGCTAAAATAAAAGTTTAAACTAAAAACTAAAAGCTACTCAGAAAACTTCTTTCGTGTGTGTGTGTGATAGTGAAGGCTATTTATAGCCAGCTGATGAACCTTCTAGGCTGCCTTGCGCTACACGCTCCTTTGAATCCCCACCATCCAATCATTCAATCATTGGCAAATGAATAAGAGCCCTTGGATCACTTCACACTCTCACACGGATTGCCAAGCTGTCATTCTTTTGATGTGACAGCTTGTGCTAGTTATGTGAGTGATAATAGAGTAAAAAACTAGTTCTCCTTGTGCTTTCTTTATAGACACGTGGCCTTCTAGCTTGAGAGAACCAATTAAAACCCTTGAGATTACAAATTTATCCCTGCCATTGTATTGTACTTCACTTGAATAGTCTTTTGTACCCTTTAATTGTAGAAATCCCCTTAATTTACTCTGGCTGGTGAAATGGGGACGAAGCATGAACAGTGCTTAGCGCCAATTTCTTTTTTAACTGAATTTGGGGTAAAACAGATTTAATCTTTAGGCTTATTGCACTTTCAGTCCCTGTGGTTGTTTAGCACAAGTGTAGTATAAAATGACTTTCAAAAATAGCAATAATGGTCCTTGTGGTTTTATGAAAAGGGGATTGGGCTAAGGTAATAGGCTTTTGGGCTAAATATTGATCCGGGTAGGGTTTAAAGGGTAATAAGGGCCCATTAAAGGTTTAGGGACCATTTGTGTTGTATTTGAAACTTGGAAGGACTGAAATGAAACATTTGGGATTTGTCCTTTTGTAAGTTGACTTCTGTTGACTAGGGTTTGACCAATTTGACTGGAGGTTGACTTTCTTTGACTAAGGCTTTGAATCTTTGGCTTCTTTTGTGCTCTTCCATTTCCCGTGTCCGTGTTTGCCCATTTTTGACTGTTTTCTTGTGATTTTTGCTATATCCGTACCTACACACACAAAACACAAAAACAAGTATATTTTTGCCATTTTTAGTCTGTTTTGGGTTTAATTGGGCTATTTTAGGTATAAACAGATATGTGTATTTCACACATATCACACTACTTCTGCGAGTGTATAAAATTTTGGGATATTTTTTATAGGTATTCAATTTCTATGGAAGACAGGCAGGTTCTTGAGTAAAGAGTTAGCGCCCACGATTAGTGTGATCTCATTACTTTAGTTGTATAGTATCATGAGTGTCGTGCTGACTTGTTTGTTTGATGTATCAGTGATCATCTGATGTTATAATCTACAGCGAATTTCAAACTAGTGGTCTTGACATTGGACATGACTAGAAATGAACCCGTAAAACATAAAATTATAAAATCAAATACTAGGGCAGTATTTAACCGTTGGTACTGCTATGACTAAAACCTAAACATAATAAATACGATATGTAAGTTCCTACGAATTTCTAACATCAAAACGGATTGTGATCCTTATGTTCAAAAGGACATGTTGATCAATTAGAAGCAAGCAAGATAATCAAAATAGGGGTCCCCTTCTTACTAAATTAATGGCCCACTTTTTTAGTTGGTCTCATTACCAGCATGGCATCTCAGGTTCAAAGATCCCATTCCCATTAAAAAGATTGTCTTTTCATCGTAACATAATAGATATCAAAGATATCGAGCTGAGAAGTTCCAACTCACTCTTAAATCCAAAGAGCATACATCTCTCCTAGCAATAGTACCGCTGATGCAACCATATTCGAGTAGTGGCTTGAACTTGCAACAGCCATCCATAATCACTTTGTCTGATTTTGCATCCTCCATGTATTCTTTGACTATGAGGGATCCCTTCGTGGGTACCGCAAGCACGGACTTAATCAGCGGAATAATGCCATCCAATAAAACATAAGGTGGCTCAGGTCGGAAGGGTGACGCCATGTAGCTATCTTTACATATAGTATCAGTTTCTGATTATGATTCATAGAGAAAGTAATCCCCATAGTGAGCAACTATGTATCCATGGACTTCACAAGCAAAATCATCCGTTTTTGTTGTAAACTTAATCTCAAGTGTAGTATCTACGACATCCCTTAATAGCATGTAATACAAACGAGTATGTCCATTATCACCTCCAACAGAAAGACAACTGCATAGACCATCTGATTTCTTGTCCTAGAACTTTGAGAGGTCTATCTCTTCCTTGTGATCACCAACCCGATAACCCTCATTCTTCTTATCAGTAATGATGTAGAGCTCCAGACAAATCTCAATGAACTAAGAGAATGATACTGGATGACCTGAACTGGGATTGCTTGTGTATACAAGCCCCGGGTCATTAATCCTTATAGGATTAGGCCAATCCTCGTTGAATAAATAAACATGAGCATAGTCTGGCTCAGAAAAGTGAGACTAATTGTAGTTTTGATACACTATAAAATATATATACTAATATAACCTTAAGAGCAATTAAGAAAATTCCCTAAGGAAAATTCACTCTCAAAAATATATATAATATATTATATAATACGTATATTTAACTGGGAAGAATGATCACCCGGGTCGTTTCCCCAACAACTTGTGCAACTGAAACCTCGTTTAAGCTCAGATTATGATTTGAATGAAAGAAAAGATATTTTTATGATCTTTAACTACCAAATAAAAGCAACAAGTAAAATTGAACAATTAAAAACAATTAAGCACTTAAAAAGGTAAACGGGAAACAAATAAAACGTTACAATTTAACAAGTAAATCAAAATTAAGTCCTAAAAATGAAAACTAAATTCCTAAACCTAAATTAATTTAAAGAAATTTTTAAGAAAAAGAAAATTATTTTTTTGATTATTTTTGAATTTTTTATTAATTAAAAACTATTTAAATCAAATTAAATCCTAATAAAATAAAAATAGTAAATAATTGAAATTATATTTTTTCTAGATAAAACAAAGTAAAAGAAAATTTTTGAAAAAGGAATCACTATTTTTGACTTTTTAGATTTTAAGATATGAATTTTCTAAAATTTAAACTAATTAAAAGCTTAAAAATAATAAAAATGCTAAAAATATAAACCCTAAAAATTTTATAAAAATTATACTAAAAAGAGAAAATGATAAGAAATTTTATAAAAATAAAATCCCTAATTTTTACTTTTTAATTAAAGTTTAATTAAACTAATTAAAAACTAAACCTAATTTATTAATTGAAATTATTAAACTAACAAAGACTTAACTGAGGACTAATGGAGTTAGTCCTTAAATGACTAACAGTGTAAGAAGGACTAACTGAGCAAACAACTAAATTCAAAAGTTTCAAATCTAACCCCTGAGGACCAACCCGTTTACAAGCTAGGTCCAATTAAGCCCAAAATAAGTTGAGTTTTAAAAAGTGCTTATTATTGAAAACTTATAAAAGCAAAGTTGAAGATTAAGCTGGGGGAAAAAACTTTAATAAAAGGAACTTGAGCTGAAAACCACAAATAAGCTCAAAAAGAGATTATCAACAAGCTGAATTAGTAAGTGAGCCTTAAAGCTCACTTTTACTTATTTACTTGTAATAAGCTCAAATTAAGCTCAATTTTAAAAACAAAAGAAGTTTTGGAAAGTTTGTGATGTGCTTAATCTATTTATGAAAAAAAGTCTTCAATACATTTTAGACCAGAAGGAACTCAATATGAGGCAACGCCGATGGATTGAATTATTAAGCGATTATGATTGTGAAAATCCGCTATCATCCTGGTAAAGGGTAATGTCGTGGCAGATGCTCTAGTTCGAAAGGAGAGGGAAAAACCGATAAGGGTTCGAGCTTTAGTTATGACAGTTTATCCTGACTTGTCTGAAAGGATACTTAAAGCTCAGACTGAAGCAATGAAGAACAAAAATGTGAAGGCAGAAAACCTGGGAAGATTGTTGAAGCCGATATTTGAAATTCGTTCTGATGGAATTCGATACTTCGATAAACGAATATGGTTACCTTTGTTCGGTGGATTGCGAGACCTGATTATGCACGAGTCACACAAGACAAAGTATTCGATTCATCCTGGTTCCGATAAAATGTATCAAGACTTGAAGAAGCTTTATTGGTGGCCGAATATGAAGGCCGAAATTGCCACCTACGTAAGTAAATGCCTGACTTGCGCCAAGGTGAAAGCTGAACATCAGAAGCCGTCAGGTTTACTCCAACAACCCGAAATCCCCGAATGGAAACGGGAGAAGATAACTATGGATTTCGTTTATGGTCTTCCGAGAACCCCAAATGGTTATGATACGATTTGGGTTAGATAGTCCGACGTTTAACTAAGATCGGCTCACTTGCTGCACAGGAAGACGACCGATATTATGGAGAAATTTAACTTAGTTATATTAAAAGGAAATTGTATTGTAACATGGGGTGTGCCGCATAATCAATATCATATGTGAAAGAGTACGATCGAGCGCTTCTTGCCTCAAATTCTGGAGATCACTTCAGAATGCCTAGGGAACCGAAGTGAATATTAGCCTTGCCTACCACTCCCGAAACAAAAATAGTGCATAGTGATAGGACAACTTCAGACTTTGGAAAGACATGTTAGAGGGCTTGTGTCAGCGATTTTGTCAGATTGGGATCGACATTTAACCTTTAGTTAGAGTTTTTCTTATAATAATAGAAACCATGCGAGTATTACAGGCCGCACCTTTCGAAGCACTAGATAAAAACTCTACGACGGAAGTGTCGATCGCCTAATTGTTTGGAGTAGAATCCAGAGATAGCCAACATACGGGTCAAATAATTTAGTTCGGAAGAGACTAACAGAGAAGAAGTCGTGGAAATCAAAAACCGCTTATTGACCGCATATAAATCGTAGCCGTCAAAAGAGTTAATGCCGTACGAAAGAACGTAACCATGAGTTATGAAGGGGAACATGGTTATGTTTAAAGGTTGTATCACCCCATGTAGGGTGTGAATTCGGTTGTGTAAAAAGAGTGGTAGTTGGAGTCTACGCTACATTGGGACGTTCAAAATAATCGAGAGATGGGTCATGGGTGATACAAATTAGAGTTACCTGAGAAACTCCGTAGATTCATAATACGATCCAATTTCATCTAATCTCAAAAGTGTGTCTTGACGTAACGAGAATATGATTATTCCCCGGTTTGAAGAGTTCAACTCAGACGACACTTTGCACTTTATAGAGGAGCCGGGCTGAAATTATTGACGAAGGTAAAGAGACTTCCACAAAGCAAAGCCGAATTCCCATCGTTAAAGTTCGTTGGAACTCGCTGCGGTAGGTCCGTAGTCAACGTGTGGGAACCTAGAAGACATCTTAGAAGCAGATATCGCGCACTTAATCTCGGACTTAAAAAGGCGAGTAACTAGGAATCAAGCCACCGGGTCGGCGTTTTCCCGTGAAGGGGAGAGGATGGTGAAACCCCGTAATTAAAGGCCCCGTACTTACTTTAAATGTAACAGTTAAATCGTGAAATTTTAATTATTTATTTTATATTCTAGCGATTTTAATAAAATCGTCAATTTAAAAAAATCCTCCGCTTAGTATTTACAAACTAATTCGTGCCGTTATGTCAATTCGAGAAATCACGAATGCCGTCTTTTAAACCGTTAGGATTTATTTATTTTACTTTAATTATTTTTATTTTTATTTTTCGCCTTTTATTGTATTAGTTAAACGAGATCCGAAACTAGGAGTTTTCATAAACAAACAAGGACACGGTATAAATAAAATTTGGGCTGGGGAAATCACTTAATATAAACAATGAGTTAATACAAAAACTAGCCCAATTGAGCCCTCTCTACCCCTATATCCGGCGGCCCAAACAACCCTCCCAACTCTTTTATAAAATTAAGCCCACTTTCCCCTTATTTTTATCAAACCGAGTTTATGAGCCCAACTACACCCCTCACATTTTTATATAACCGAATAAATATACACAGATGCACTCCTAGTTTCCAACGACTCAAACTTTGCTCTTTGTCTCTCTTCAGTTCGACGCCAATCAACATTACACCACCACCATCAACCATCAAACATCATCAATTCATCCTTAAAATCACACCATAACACTTATAAATTATCCCTTATCAATTACAATTCACCATGCAAGGAATTTTCAAGAAAAATTGATTTTATAAAAATTAATCAAACTCAAGAATCATTGACTATTATGGAAGGAATGTGGTACTAGTTAATATTGAAGATTTGGGTTCAAGAAAAAGTTGAAGTTGTTACTCGCTTTGAGTTGGATTTGTACCGCGGCCTAAAAAACCAAGCAAAACCATCAAGGTTTTTGTTTGATCATCCCCTCTATTCAATTGTGCTATTTTGTAAGTAAAGTTCTTAATTTTCTACCTTGATTACTTATATTTATTTATATGTTATAAAAATTCCTAGTGAGAGAATCCATTGTTTATTATAAAAGAATGGATTATTGAGATCAATTAAGTGAATTTAGCATTTTGAGGATGTTGGTTAGGATAATTTAGGAGCGTTGAATATGTTTGTGATGCGAGAAATTGATGATTGAAGGGTGATTTTAAGTACTAATTAGGACCAGAAAGTTTAGATTAGCGTGGGAAAAATTGTGTTGTGATCGGACAATTTCGACCATGGATTAGTGCAGGTCTTTGTCCATAGCTTCGCTGGCATTACATAACGCAGCGACTTGTAAACTCATAAAAACAATCCAAGGCGCTAGTTTGAAGTTAGAAAACTTTCGGCAAAAATTCTGCATACCCTGTTTTGAATCCGAAATTTAGGCAGACTTTAGGAAGGTCCTATAAATCGGACATTCGATAGCATGATAGATTGCATGACATTTAACGATAACTTATCAATCGAAAGTAATTTCCACGAACTAGGCCTCGACAAATTTTAACGGTGTAAAGGTGGTGTCAAAAGGTTATTTGCAAACACCTTCGAAAACGAGAAAGAAGGCAAAATGCCAAAACTGGGTTTGCCTGTCCTGAAATTCAGTTGTAGTAATAAGTCTAGTGCAGGCGGGACAAAACATTATATTTATCTATAAATTTTAACTGGACGTCTTAACCCACATCATATGTGTGACCTTCAGGAATTTTTTTTCCGGAAGATTTTTTGTACCTTTTTTTTTCAAAGCATCTGCTGTCCCCCCCCCATACATTTATAAAGTTTTCGCAGAACCAAAACGGTCATTGAACATTGTAATCATTTCTTTGAAAGTAGTTGTGATGAACATGAGTTTAACTCCAACTATAGTGAGTTATCAATACACATAGGTATTTGAAAATAAGAGATGAACGATAAGTGAAGTCATTTGGTGTTCATTAGACAACGTTTAGTAACTAGGAAAATAGGCGAATTTCCGATAATGCAAGTTAGAAGATTTTTACACGTTATTTGTAAGACTCTGCAACATGAATTTTTATACATGTAAGTATTAATATACAAGTTAATCATGTATTGAGATATAGTAAAAAGTAACTAATGATATTAAAGTTAATTTTCTAAGTGTGGAATATCATTAATATAGGTCGGTATTGACTTGTCGCTTTCTTCTCTTTACATGATTTCTCGGTTGGCACTTCTTTTCACGGTGAGTTCATAGCCTCGCCTTTCTACTTCCTTGTTTTCTTAAAAACCCACGAGGGGGATTCATGCTTTACTTTTTAAAATAGAACACAAATAGTTTTCCGTATGCTGGACCTGAATAACGTGCTTATAATAGGTACCTAACTGCTAAAGACCCTAAAATATCATTGAACCGTCAACTGCCTGTGATGGGTTGGACGCTAATGGTATAAATAGGCCTATGGGGAGACTCCGTCTGGTATGAATCCTTTATGGATCACCCACGTTGCAACGGCATGTATAATCTGAGATGTTTTATAGGTATAGAGGCGGATAATACCTCATCGAAAGGGTCAAACTAGCTTGTAGTGGTCAAAGGTTTCGTGTATTCCACGAGCTCCCGCATAATTATATATAAAACTGGTTGATCTACAATTTCTCAATATTAATTTTTGTGTTCTAAAACTTACCCTGTTTCATTAAAACCTATGAATTATACACTCAACGTTAAGTTGACTTTTTTAAGCATGTTTATCTCAGGTAAACAGGGCTAATGATTTTGAGTCTGTAAAGAGCAAGAGTAAATGCGCGTGCAAAGTTTATGTTTAAATTATAAAATTCCATTCGCTCGAATAATGTTTTTAAAACCGTTTTGTTAAATCGGTTTGTTATGTTAATGTTTATTGGGACCAACTGCACTTAAAACTTAAATTTTTGGAATGGGAAATGTTAATCACGTCTCTTATGAGTCGTTCTATATAAATAAGACTGTTGTAACTTTATTATTAACAACCCTATTATCGACCGAATATAGTGTAAATTTGGGGGTGTTAAACAAGTAGGCAAGAAACATAAATGCAGGTATCCTAAAGGGGTAACCTGCATATACACTCTCTTTGAGAGTGTCAAAATACAATGCACACAAAAACAAAAGCTCAAAGAGCTTGGATTCAAATTTCAATAATCAAGCCACAAGGATGGGCTCCCCTAGTGCAGACACATACAAAATAAGACCTATCTTTTTAAATTTTGCAAACTAACTTATAAAATCAATTTCATAACTAATCAAAAATGATTTCAAAGGCTACCTCAAGCAAAGTAAAGGGCTCACTTGACTTTTGGAGGTCAAAGAAGCTAATTCCAAACACTCCTTTATGGCTGACAGTTTTGAATTTAGCTTTTGATTTTGAAAACCTAATGATTAAACCTTAATGACCAGATTACTAACAGCTTATAACTACCATATTAAACATAAATCAATAACTATTAAAGCTGAAATCAAAAGTCTACAAACTAATCTAACTATATCTTTGGTTTTTTATGTGTTTTGTGCCAGAAATGAGAAACTAATGTTCTAATCTATGATTACTAACATCAGATAAGTAAACATGATTAGTAAGCATAAGAAACACAAATTAAGCTCAAACAAGCAACTAAATAAGAAGATAAGCAAAGTAAACAAGTAATTAAGCAAATATTAGGCTAGAATTTAAATGACAAGGAGTTTACAGAGAACTTTACAATTGTCTTCATCAAAACAGAAGAAAAAAGCGCTTAAATACACTAGCTACAGCTCTAGTATATCCAAATGGATAAGCTAGTATAAGTCCATGGGAGCTCTTCCATGATAAGCTCCCTTCCTTAGCTTAATAATCCGAACACTAGGTAGTTAACTGGTTTTAGATATTTAGTAAGATTAAGACTGGCTTAAGCTCAAATCATGAGCTTATAGACTCATGAGAGCTGCAACTGAGCTTATGAGGGCTTGTGGCATAGTAGCTAATAAGGTTAATAAAGAGGAAGAATGATGCTTATGAATAAAAATTAAAAGAGCTTAGACAAAACGAACTTGAAATTTTCATTAATTAAACATGATTACATACTTTTTAAAAGGAAAATTACATAAGCTAAAATAAAAGTTTAAGCTAAAAACTAAAAGCTACTAAGAAAACTTTTCCCTTCTATGTGTGTGATAGTAAAGGCTATTTATAGCCAGCTGATGAACCATCTAGGCTGCCTTGCTCTATACCGCGTCCGTTTTGAATCCCACCCAATCATTCAATCATATGTCAAATGAATAAGAGCCCCATTGGATCACTTCACACTCTCACAAACAGCGAAATAAGCGGATTTCCAAGCTGACCATATCTTTTTGGATGTGACAGCTTGTGCTAGTTATGTGAGTGATAATAAAGTAAAAACCCACTTCTCCTTATGCTTTCTTCATAGACACGTGGCCTTCTAGATTGAGAGAACCAATTAAAACCCTTGAGATTACAAATTTATCCCTACCATTGTATTGTACTTCACTTGAATAGTCTTTTGTACCCTTTAATTGTAGAAAGCCCTTTTGATTTTACCCTGGCTTGTGAAATGGGGACGAAGCATTGAACGTGCTTGGCGCCAATTTGATTTATTTTTGTTCTTTTTCTTATTTACGAATTGGGGTAAAACAGATTTTAATCTTTGGGCTTATTGCACTTTCAGTCCCTGTGGTTGTTTAGCACAAGTGTAGTATAAAATGACTTTCACAAATAGCAGAAATGGTCCCTGTGGTTTTATGAAAAGGGGAATATGGGGCTAAATATAAATCCGGTTAGGGTTTTAAAGGGTAATAAGGTCCCAATATAAGGTTTAGGGACCATTTGTGTATTATTTGAAACCTATGGAAGGACAGAAATGAACATTTAGGATTTTGTCCTTTGTGAGCGTTGACTTATGTTGACAGGGTTTGACCAATATGACTGGAGGTTGACCTTTCTTTGACTAAGCTTTGATCTTTGGCTTCTTTTGTGGTCTTCCTTTCCGTGGTCCCTGTTTGCCCGTTTTATGATTGTTTTCTTAATGATTTTTTATATATCCTTCCTGCACACACAAAACACAAAAAAAGTAAATTTTGCCATTTTTTAGTCTAATTTTTTGGTCATTTAGGGTCATTTTAGGTATAAACGGATATGCGTATTCTACACTTATCAAAATTCCCCAAACTAAACGATTGCGTGTCCTCACGCAATATTACATGCCTTATAACCAAATACCTAGAAACTTCCCCAAACTAATCCTTTAAGAAGTAGTAAAGTCTTTGTGGGGAAAATTTTCTAAGTCACAAGTTATAAAACACCCGATTTCCCATTTTCAAAACTTTTTCTCTTTTTATGATTTTTCTTAATAATTAACTACCTAACTACAACTTATTCTTGTGTTGACATAATGTATTGTTTTCATTACCTCATTGGTAACTTTAAGGATCATAGAACAAAAAGCACAATTAAGTGTCTAAAAGATAACTTCATCATTCCCGATTTTTCACTTTTCCCATACTAAGCTTAAAAATAAGATCACCGTTAAGTACGAGCTAAGATGCTAAGACTACTTATAATTACAACTTGTGAATTTCTCTTCCCGACATAAATCATATATTTAAGTGTGTGTGCTCAAATTAATTTAAACCATTAAATCCACATATTTAGATAGTTGAAATCCGACCAAGCTTTACACATGGGCCTTTTGGGCTAATATGTTAATCACTTAGTAAGATCACAACTCAAAGCAAACAAAAACCTCCTTAGCTAAGACATCGTTGGTTCACTTGCCCCATAAATGATTTTCTTCTCTAGCATCCCACCGTCATCGGGTAAGTGCTAAGGTTTTTGAGACCCCATCCGGAGAATAATAATCGAAACGCATAAACTTCTGTTGAAAAAGCCTTGTAAACTTTTACAAACGTTGGTTCACAAGAATACTTTGGTTTTAGAGAATGAAATTTTTACTATTTATTTTCTAACTTGCAACTTTAACATTACTATTTACATTATTAGGCTAGGAACCAGTATCACTTTTCTTTCGATGACACATCGGCCACGCCTCCGACAAGAGTCATTGTACTTATTATGATACCGATCCTAAATATACATCCTCCACCCTTTATTTCGATGTCACATTGGGAGCGAACCAACAAATGCCCATGTACTTTATTGCGATGGAGTTTGTATATTAAAATTAAGGATTTATAACTTGCATCCTTTTTATTCACCAACTACATATTTTTTATAGATATTTTTTATACACTATTTTTGCAAATAGAAAATTTTAGTTTTTAGAAAACCAAAGTATAAGCTTGAACCAAAATTCTTATTTACAAATGATTAGCTATTATCATCGATAAAGTTTTTTCTCTGAATATGTTGATTAAACTTTTAAGAGTATAACTCCAATTTGTAAAAATTAAAGAGAACACATATGATTAACC
Source organism: Tanacetum coccineum (assembly GCA_026074375.1). Classification (NCBI taxonomy): domain Eukaryota; kingdom Viridiplantae; phylum Streptophyta; class Magnoliopsida; order Asterales; family Asteraceae; genus Tanacetum; species Tanacetum coccineum. The sequence goes on along the minus strand of BQNB010035286.1, from coordinate 37,016 downwards.
ATTTTAGAAACTTCGGGGAAGAAAAACCACAAGTTATTCTTATAAGCCTTTAAGTTTTCCAAATAAACTTTGTTTAGCATCCTAATTCGTAATTAACACTATCATCTCTTATTCTTTGCATTTTAAAATCTCTAATAAAGAGATTCGCAAATACTAGTGCTATATAATTTATTTAAAAAAAAATTTATCTATTATATAATTCTATTTTAATTTTTATTATATTAATTAATATTTATATAATTTTTTTTTTTTATATAATAATTATAATATAATTTTTTATATTTATAATATAATATATATTAAAATAAAAATTAATTTTTATTTTATATATATTTTTTTATCAAATTATAAATTATTAAAAAATTTATATTTTTATATATATTTATTTATAAAATTTGTTTTTTTTATATTATATTTAATATTTATTATATATAAAATATTATTAATATTTTATAAAATTTTAAATTTATTAATATTTAAATATATTTAATATATTCTTTTATTTTTTTAATTTTATTATTTATTATAATAAATTTTATAATAATCCAAACTCGGCATATTTAAAATCTACTTGAGTTTAGCACAAGTCTTCATTTACTAATGATTTCAAGTCTAGCATGTTAAAAGTCTATTGTGACTAGCTATACTATCATTCATTCAATTGTTAAGGGATGGATGAAAGCTTAGAACTCAAAAATGTTCGATCGGTTCAAAAATAGTTCTTATTCTTACCATCACGAAAACCTACATTCGTTGTTTCTTAACACTTTTTTTTTACAAATTAAAAACTAAATGTAAATTTTTGCATATTTTTATTGGGAAAACTGGCGTACGTGAGTAAAAACAATAAGCAGGTAACATCAAATCGATAGGATTCCCTCCCAAACTAAAACGAAAACTTGTCTTAATGTTTATAGGCAGGTCTCTCTACGAAAATCGTAAAGCCGTTTATTAAATTATGCAAAGATAAACGTGAATCAGATATGATGAAAGGGCTATCTGATTTCCCCAAACTAATTCTGCAACAAAGATAAGAAGCTCGCATGGGAACCGGGACACAACAACCGACACCGAGAGGCTTCAAAAAATTGTTGGTTCACCTTACAAAATCACAACAAACAACAACAACCGAAAACCGGGAAAAGTACAAGCCTCTTCACAACACAACACATTTGTTAGAAAATATAAAGAAGAAAGAAAAGGATAAGCATGGGGTAAACTCCCACGAAGCGGCTTATTTTTGGTCACCGAGTCGCAAGCTCGACTCGATCCCTGAATTCATTCATCCTTAGGGAAAGTTTAGAGATCCGGGATAACCAACGGTGGCATATCCCCTCCAAAATAATGTTTGAGATGGTGGCAATTCACTTTGAAATTCGAGCCATCGGGGTGAGATAATTTGGCAGTGCCATATGGAAAAACTTCGGTTATAGTGAAAGGGCCTGACCAACGGGACTTAAGCTTCGAAGATAAAATATCTTCAATCTGGAGTTAATGTGGTGGATCGATACCAACGTTTTAAAAAAACGCGGCGGTTTTTGATCTTAGCGTCATGAATTCTCTTAGTTTTCTCCTTGTAGATTAAAGAATTTTTGTAAGCTTGATCACGGAGCTCATGAAGTTCATTAAGCTGGAGCTTTCGTTGACACGCGGTTTCTTGTGAGATGAAATTGGCATGGCTTAGAGGCCCAATGTGCTTTATGTTCTAATTTTGACCGGGTAAGTGACATGATTTTCCATAATATACTGATTGTACGGGCGTGCGTCCGATCGGAGTCTTATAAGCGGTTCGAAATGCCCACAACGCATCGTCTAATTTGTCAGACCGTGAGACACGGTTTTCGCCAACCGTTCTTACTAAGATTCTTTTAAGTCCACGATTCGTTACCTCGACTTGACCACTAGTTTGAGGCTGGTAAGCGGTAGAAAGACGATGTGTGACACCATATTTTGACATGAATTTATCAAATTTGTTGTTACAAAAATAGGTCCCACGATCGCTTATGATAGCTCTCGGTGCACTGAATCAAGAGAAAAGGGATTTTAAAATTTTGACAACTACCCTAGCATCGTTGGTGGGGAGCACCTTGGCTTCAACCCATTTTGAAAGATAATCGACGGCTACAAGTATGCATTTGTTTCCTCTTCGGACGACAGGAAAATGGTCCCATAAATTCAATGCCCATACATCGAAAATTTCACAAACTTGGATAGCATTTTGAGGCATCTCATCTCGATGTGAAATTTTGCCTTGTCTTTGACATGCATCACAAGATTTGATCATTGAATAAGCATCTTGATATATGGTAGGCCAAAAGAAACCGACATTAAATACTTTCTGAGCGATGATGGCCCCCGGTGGGTCCTTCATGACAAGCTTTGAGGATTTCCAAAGAAGATTCTTAGCCAATTACACACACTCCTCGGTTGATTTGATCCGCTCTTATTCGTAATGAGATATGGGATAATCCCAAAAGTAATGCTTTACATCTTTAAAAAATACTTTACCTGTTGTTAGGTGTACATTCCTTGTTGAGAAAACTTCCTCCGCGTTAGTAATTTGCTATATGGCAACCTTAGGAAGAGATCAGTATTTGGGTTTATCACGATGAATATCACCGTATTCAATGTCTCAAGAGGAAAAGTTTTGTTAATCTCCTTAGGATAAAAAACATTCTCATACGAGTTTTCAAGACGTGAAAGGTGATCGGTTGCATAGTTTTCAGCACCTTTGGTATCAATTACTTTGAAATCAAATTCCTGAAGGAGTAAAACCCATCTAAGCAATCTTGCTTTGGCGTCTTTCTTGTTGAAGAGGTATTTTAAGGCAGAATGGTCCGTGTAAACAACACTTTTATTCATGATAAGATTTGATCAAAATTTCTCAAAAGCGTACACCACGGCAAGCATCTCTTTTTTCGTTGTTGTGTAGTTTGATTCTGCTTCGGTCATTGTCTTGCTTGCATAATGAATTGGTCTAAAATGCTTCTCAATCCTTTGCCCTAGAACCGCACCTATTGCATAATCACTTGCATCGCACATGAGTTCAAAAGGTTGATCCGAATTTGGAGCAATGGGAATTGGAGCTTCGGTTAATTTCTTTTTTAGAGTCTGAAAAGCTTGAATGCATTCTTCTGAAAAGATAAACGGGGTGTTTTTCTCAAGAAGGTGGGTCATGGGTTGAGAAATCTTTGAAAAATCTTTGATGAATCTACGGTAAAAACCAGTATGCCCAAGAAAACTTCGAATACCCTTGACGGTGGTTGGGTGAGGTAGCTTAAAAATCACATCGATCTTGGCTTTGTCGACTTCAATTCCTTTCTTCGAGATCTTATGTCCGAGTACGATACCTTCTTTAACCATGAAATGACTTTTTTCCCAATTTAGAGCTAAATTAGTGTCTTTACACCGTTTAAGCATTTTATATAGATTGGTGAGGCACGTAGAAAAAGAATTTCCAAAAACCGAGAAATCATCCATGAAGACTTCCATTGTCTTTTCAATCATGTCATGGAGGATTGCCATCATACACCTCTGAAACGTGCCTGGTGCATTGCATAATCCAAAAGGCATGTGACGGTAAGCAAACGTTCCATATGGGCAGGTGAATGTGGTTTTTTCTTGGTCTTTTGGATCAATTGGAATTTGGAAATAACCCGAGAAACCGTCGAGGAAACAATAGTACTTATTTCCTGCGAGTCTCTCAAGCATTTGATCCATGAACGGTAAAGGAAAGTGGTCTTTTCTTGTAGCTTTGTTCAATTTGCGATAATCTATGCATACTCTTCATCCCGTTATCTAGTCTTTGTCAGGCACCAAATTCGTTTTTCATCATTGGTTATACTTCGGTCTTTCCTCCATTATTTGGTTCACAGTCGTACTAGGCTCACCCAAGGACTATATGAGTTTGGGTAGATCAAATCTGCATCAAGAAGTTTTTCAAAACTCCTTTCTTAATGACATATGGATCACTTTGGTATTAAACCTTCTCTGAGTCTGGACCGAGGTCGTTAATCCTCTACATTATAATCTCCTGAGAACAAAATTCTGGGTTTATACCCTTTATGTCGGAGAGCTTCCAAGCAATGGCTTGCTTTCGGGATTTAAGAACCTTTATGTGAGCGGGTCTTCTTCATCATAACTCAAATCTTTGCAATTTTGACAGGAATACTTGTTGTTATCTGCCTAAAAAATGCGTATTCGAGATGAGGTGGTAAGTCCTTAAGTTTAACCTCGGGAGGTTCATCGATTGAAGATTCAGCGGATTTACAAACTTTAAGCTCTTTCCTGATTTTTGGTAAGTAATTTCCTTGATTCAGTGACGGCGAAGGATCACTATTGAGAAGAGATTCGAGAAGGAGAATGTCCCCCCTCTGGGGTTCATAAATAAGCTTCCTTCAACTTTCGGTGATGAAGTTGGTTCATAGGCTTAGAGCAAGAAAAGTTCAGCATTCTTCTAAAAGTAGAAAATCACTATCCTCGAAAGGAGTGAGAGTCGGAGAAGAATTTGAAACAATCGGATCGTATCCGGGAGAAGGATTGCCATATGCAATTTCGTCGGAAAATCCTAAAACTTCTTGTGAGTATTCTTCACACGTAACATCAATAAGATCAACTTTCTTCAACGATTCGAGATTGTTGTACGAAATAGAAGGAGTATCACCACACTATAAGGGTTTTCAAAAAAAAAAAATAAAAAGATTGATAATCGTTTCTAGAATTATCTCTCCTTCTATACATACAAGTTAAAGCATTGAGTTGTCATAGGAAAAGGTCTCCCGAGTATCAACGGTACTCGAGGATCGGCTATGAAATCAAGAACAACAAAATCGGCCAAAAAATAGAACTTTCCTACCTTGACAAAAACATTCTCGGCTACACCGGTTGGTTTGGAAATTGTTCGGTCGGCTAATTCTAACACCATTTTAGTATCATTTAGGCCCGGGAGTCCAAGCTTTTTCCAAATGGAAAGAGGCATGAGATTAATGCTAGCACCTAAATCGGCTAGGGCTAAGCAATTATCAAACTCTGAAAAATCACATGGGATAAGAAATCGACCGGGGTCACCTAGCTTTTTCTGGATAGCCCTCTTTTTGAGGAACAACAGCACATACATTTTCATTCAAAGGTGTCTGGTGTACTCGATTTTCTTGTTTTTGTTATTAAGCATCTTTTATGATCATCGGAGGCAATCTTTAGGCATATGAATAAGACGAGTCCACAAAAACTTAGCTCAAAGTGGAAAGATTACGGAAAATTTCCATAAACTTGGAAGCTAGGATATCATCCTTTTCACGGAGTTTCTCTTTTGCAAGTCTTGAAGGGTAAGGCAAACTAGTCTTGGTCTTTTGAGTAACGAGAGGCTCATTGATTGGTTCTTTGTCTTGGTTTTGATCTTGGACCAAAGGAGGTTGGATGTCTTCGGTGCTAGGTAGCTCCGTATCCTTTGTCACCTCGGGTTCCTTTTCCACCACCGGCGGTAGAATTGGAGGTCCATCATATGAGGAACCACTTTGTGTGGTAATTGCCTTGGCTTCGTTCCTAGGGTTTGGAATGGTATGGGCTTGGGATACGAGACTCGAAACTTGAAGCTTGGTTGGTATGATAGTTTTGCATAAAACTTAGCATCATGTTTTGAAAATCATCTTGCTTCTTTTGAGAATCATTGTAAACTCTTTGAAAATCATTTTGGTTCCTTTGAAAATTATCTAACTTCATTTGCAAATTATTCATGTTCGCATCATTAGCCTTAGCATAACTTTCAAAATCCGTTTTAGAAACACCTTGAATTTGTGAAACGAGGGTAAAGCTTTGTTTAACCCAATGGTTGTAAGTTGATTTGTTGGTGGTTTGTATGGTGAGGCTTGATTATACGGCGCCTAGATTGTTTTGACGGTTTGGTTTGAAATTGCCTCCACGGTTTTGATTCGAATTGATTGTTTCCTTGATATCGGATTTGGTTTCCCTTGGGTGTTTAAACTTTGGTTGATTTATAACTGCGTCGGTTTGGTATATTTTTGATTTGACAATTTGAGGAGGATTCCTTTGTATTTCAAATTTGCCCATCGGCGGGCGGTTTGTTGGAATTGTTGAATGTTATCATGAAATTAAAATGGGTAATTCATTCCTTGTTAATGGACAGTTGTTGAATTTATGGTGTTGAATCCACATGTAACACAAACTTCCTCGACGCTTTAACGGTTAGCAGGAGTCGTAAAATTCTTTTCACTATCATCTTTTCTAATTTGGGGCTCACTTCAATATCCATTTATAATCTTCAAGATGAAGCGTGCGAGTTGTTGGAATTCAAAAGAATTAGAAGGCTTGAGATTGAAGTAGATAAGAGGAGCATTCGTACTCACTCTTGGTTCAAATTGCACTGACTTTTGAATAACGAACCTTGGATTTACTTCAATAATGGACTACTAAAAACCTTCACGAGGAATCTTATCTAGAAAATTTCTCCCGCGGCGGAAATCTAAAGCATCTTGATTATTAGTATTCAAAGAATTATAGAATGGTATCAAGTTGATGTTAATTCTCGGAGAAAACAATGTGATGGAGGACAATGGAGAAGAAGTCCTTTGAAACGTTCCCATGCTTCGTTGAAATTTTCATTTGGTTTTTGCAAGAAAGTAGTGATTTCATTTCGAAGGTAAGTTGTTTTCGAAGGTGGAAAGAATTGGTTTATGAATTTCGAGACAAGATCATCACACGTTAGAATCGATCGAGGTGGTTCTTTATCTAGCCAAGTCCGGGCTTCACCTTCGAGAGAAAAAGGAAAAAGCAAAAGCTTAATCGACGTATTCGAAACGTCTGGATGTCTAAACGTAGAAGTAACCTTGTTGAAAAATCGGAGATGATTATGAGCGTCTTGTCTACCCGTAAATTGATTACTTTGAACAAGATTAATCAAAGTTTGTTTGAGTTCAAAATTATTTGCATTTATCGGTGGTACAACAATTGCATCTTCGTATCCCTCGATGGGAGCTTGTAAAATTTGAGCCATGGTACGATTGTCGGCCATTGGAAACTCGGGTTCCTCAACAATAACCAGGGTTATTTGTTGTTGTCGATGATTTTGATTTCGAGCTTGAGAACGAGTGCGCATGCACTAAAAATAGAGAAAAGAAATTAAAAAGAAAACAAAAATTACACTAATTTTTTTTTTGATTTTTGAATTTTTTTTTAACAATCTATTTTAAACGGATACACGGAAGACAACTTAAAACCAAATAATCAACTTACTTCATGGTAGCTCTTAAAAATTGCTTTTTAAGGAGAGCCGTATTTCGTAAGTGACACAAATGGCAAGTTTTTTGAATCTTTGGTTCGATTTGAGAACTTTTCAAGTTCACCGGAACTTATTTATGATAATACCTCAATTGAAAATATTATATGTTGGTGTTCTTTTACCAACTTTGTAGATTTTTATTTCTTTTTAAGGAAAATTTTCATATATTTTTTATTTTTTTTTATTTTTTTATATGATAGCTATACTAAAAACAAAAGAATTTTTTTTTTTACTTTTTTGTATTTTTTTTTTGATTTTTGAAATATTTAACAAAAATGAAACTTTCGAGGACGAAAGGATCTTCAAACCAAAATCAACAAATGTAAACGAAGGAATCTTTAACACAAGTCCCCGGCAGCGGCGCCAAAAACTGATTGTAGAGTTTTACTATATATAAAATATACTATATTCCAAAAGCGCAATTAAGAACTTTCTCAAAGTCCCCCTTAAGAAAAATCCACTCTAAAAGATATATATATATATATATATATATATATATATATATATATATATATATATATATATATATATATATATATATATATATATATAATATAATACGTATTAAACCGGGAAGTATGCTTTCCCGGGTCGTTTCTCAACGGACTTGTTGAAATTGAAACCACGCCCATAGGATTGGGATTATGATTTGAATGAGAGAATTAATTTATTTGATTTTCTATAATACTAATGAAAAGCAACAATTAAAATAGCAAACAAAAGCAATTTAAGCACTTAAACTAATTAAACGGGAGCAAATCAAACGCAACAAATAAGCCAAAAATAAGGCAAAACTAACTCTTAAAAATGCAAACTAAATTTTTAAACCTAAATTAGGACAAAAGAAAATTTTAAGAAAAGGGAAAACATTTTTTTTATTATTTTTGAATTTATTATGAATTAAAAACTTTTTAATCTAATTAAATCCTAAAAAAATAGCAAATTAAGTCCTAAAAATTTAGAAAAATGATTTTTAAACATAGAAAAGTCTAAAATAACATAAAAACTCAGAAAACTATTTTTAACTATTTTTAAAATTAAAATCCTATTTTTAAAATTAAAAATTAAAGGCTTAAAAATGAAAATAAAAATCTAAAAGTGTGTAAAAATGATTTTTCTGAATGTAAAACTAAAAGTATTTATTCTAATACTAAAAACTATTTTTTTTGTATTTTATAACTTTTTCGATATTTTATGTATTTTCGAAAATTCAAAACCTAAGAAAAAATGATTAAAATATTTCTACTAAATGGAAAAAAATACCAAAAAATTTGATGAAAAGTCTAAAAATGCAACAATGTTTAGAGAAAAATAAAGAAAACTTACCAGTTATCTAATACGCTGGTAAAAATTCAACATATCACCTCACAAAAAAATTTTCAACAACCCAAATCAATTATAAAACACCAACACATTTAACCCACATCTCCTTCTTAATCTCACAATAATCCCCATTAAACCCATCAATAATTTTTCAATTTATCTTACCCCTTTAACCCTTAATTCCAACACACCCCCCCCAAAAATCCCACAAAAAAACCCAAAACCCCCCACCAACCCACACACCAAAACAACACCCACAACCCACAAAACCACCCAAACCCCACAAAAAAATACATCCCATACCCACATACATCCCCATCATAATCCACATCATAACACCCCCCCCCCCACCTTACCTACAAATTCACCCCAAATTCAACCAATTCCAAACCCACATCCCCCTCCTCACCCCTCACCACACCTCACCCACCCCTAACCACCAAATAACACTCCACCCACATCCCATATATCATCCTCAACCAACCCCCTCAACACCTCAAAAACCACCCACCCTCAACACCCACACTTCAATCCCCCCTCCCCCACATTCCTCCCCCCCACCACACCCCACTACCAAACCTCACCCCTCACCCACTCCACAAACCTCTTCACCTCAAAATCACCCCAACCAACCACAACACACCTCACCACCACCCCCACCACCCCACCACCAAACCTAATCCCAACTCCCAAACCTCCTAATCCCCACACACACATAACACATTCAAAATATAAAAACATCCAAAACCCCACCCCCCATCACCCACATACACCTCACTCCCAAATCCCAACCATACCAACCCCACCCCAACACCACACACACACACACCCACACCAGATCGTCAGATACCAGACACATCTTTCTCAAACCACTACACCCTCCCAAAATAAGACTAAGACGCTCCAACACATGTGAATATAGAGACCTCCCAATTCAATCGTACTGCATCTCGTATCTCACTTCTTTATTACAAATGTCAGTTCACAATATCTCCCTGCCCTCCAGTCACATGTTGTCACTACACGTCTGTTTATTACTCGCTGCGTGTGTCTGTAATGCTCAGACCATCTACCTTCATCACTCACTTGGTCACATGTGATCTGTCCAATTTCATGTCCCCCCCCTAGTATTAACCTCCGTACTCTCATATCCAACGTACCCTGAGTACTCTCCGCTCTCGTCTACTATTAAAGGTCTATCCAGTGTGTCCATACGTCTTTATGTAATAAGATCTCCCCTTCACTCAAGATATACCCCCTCTCTCGCACGTTGACACTACTACTCTCGAACGCTAACAATCCAGACAGTGATTCAACACATCGTCACATAAAAGTGTGCGTCAACTCTGTCTCAAACTCTCACCTCAGATATCTCTACAACCATATAGATAGTCCCACCCATCTCACAAAGACGTAGTGTCTCCATCACCTCCGTACACATACAATATGTCTGCACACAATACATAACATCTACCCCATCCCCTACGTAGTGCTCATGCACACACCTCTCCCATTTTTGTGTAGTACAATCCATCCTGTCTCCATCGCCAAAAATACCACACCTTCACCGAGATATATCTGACCAATCATTTCTCCTACCTAACATAGTCCTCTACAACCCGCCACTCTGCCTGCTCTCAGACACCTCCCAACATCTATGTATCACACGCCCTGTTCCGTGTCTTAGTGTATCACACTCCCTGTATATTGTGACTTCTAAATAAGACTCGCTCCTCCCTCACACAAGTATAGATGTCTGTCAACTAGAGTCATGTAAGTACTACCCAATGACATGGCGTGTCGTCCCATGAGAGAGAGAACTCCTTCTGCGCAACTCACACTACATGCGCCCTTACCCTCACATTTATAGAACCAATTGACCCTCAACACCCCCTCACAGATTAAATCCACTTTGATACAATCATGACACATCAACATCAATCCTGTTGTCACTATCGAGAGTAGTAACAATGTGATCGCTAACATATATAATGATCCTGTGTCTCCTATCGAGTTCTCCAGTCACCTACTCTTATCTGTTATAATGTGTCACCCACAAAATAAAAGAAGCAACCAAAGTACTATACCTCTCGCTCACTCCTCTGTGCATTCTACACTCACACATGTCAATAACCACCTATATCCAACACCACACAACCCACCCAATGCCACACTCTACTGTCCCAAATATCCACTACCTATAGTGACAGATGTGTATCCACCCGCAACTCCACACTCTACCACAGTCAGAACAAAATAGAAAACATCTATATGAAAAACACTGAGTGGTCCACAAAAGTGACATCAATGTATCTTAACACTATCTAGAGACCAACTCAAAAGTGTGTGTGTTGCCAACCCACTCGCTCCTATATCCAACTACAACCATATTCTACACTCTGTCCAAATAACGCTCTCTCAACACACCCACCCCTAGTGCATACTGCTCTATCCTCATTACAATCCACACCTACCGCTAGATAAGATGCACTTAGTGATCGTGCATCACCCCTCAGAGGCACATGAACCTCGCATCTCTCCTCTGAATCCTACATCTCTCTCTTGTAGACATAACTATAATGCTCTAACCCTTCCCGTCTATGCCTATGTACTATTGTACGCAACCATTTCTATGCATCTAAGACCACACTCCATGTCATAACTGTGAATAATCTCTAGTCACCCGTAGATAATTTGCTACAATGCTCCTCGTGTCCAGATATGAGAACACCCCTAACCAACCAACTGTTGTATGATAACTACAAATTAAACCGCCTTCCTGTATAAATCCGCGTGCGTCGCTCTCCAGACATCACATGACACCGGTGACTATAATTCACCCACCTCGTGTAATGTAAATAGAAGACCTTGATGATCTACCATAGATCCACTATATGTTACGCTATGTGTACTACCACCGTCTGTCACAATTAGCACACACCTGTGTCACTACCAATTTTGCAGACCCACTAATAAGCAGTGTCTCAACCAACACCATAAATCTAAATGTGACCCGTCTACATCTACTGAAGTACTCTTTATCCTCCTATAGTGACAGTATCACACACAACCCCACACAGTACAGATCATCATATACCAAATGATACCATAGTGTCTCACAAATCTCATATATCTATCGTTGTGTGTGAACTTAGACTCTATCTCAAGCAGAGACATCCCTCCCTGAGTATAAGTCATATATCTCACTGCCATATATATCCTATAGACACCCCCCTCATGCCACAAGTGAATCGTGTCACTAGATGTCAATTGTAACTTGATCTATAATGTGTCAAGAAAACATAGACAGATATACATCCGATAGTAATCGTCAGATAGATTTGTGCTCTATGATAGTGTCTCTTCTCTCTATACCACTATACATCTAATACTACTACGTACTCTAGTAATGAGAATGAGTCACTCTCGATATAGAAAATGAAGTTCTGTTGTAGAACTCAGTATGTGTTGTTCAATAGATACATTACCGCGCCCACTATTCCACGCACCTACAATCCACTCTTACACAAAATGTCAAGACGACTCAATGTGTCTAACTCACTATATAAAGACCAGAGAGTCCACCACTCTCACTCAAGACAACATAGATCTACCCTCTGTACTCCACCCTTACTCCATCACATCATCATCAAAGTCCAATTACTAAACTCCTAACTGTATCTCTACTCCAACCGCTCTCCACATCACTCCAGTCAACTCATCCTCATAGCTAGACATGTACCACACACACTTCACCCACCCCACTTATACCCACCTTCCCCCGCTCCCTCATTCTCCGCTCATCCACCCCCAAACCCCTTCCCCTCCAACTCAATTCACGACATATACCATCAATATCCCAACATGATGTGATGTCGTCTTAATAGTCACCATCCCCCCAGTCCAAACATTAGTGATGTGTATCAGCACTCAAAGAACAGATAATACTAGTTTGTGACATCATGTATAGTCAATCCTTCTATAGATCTTAGTAGAGTGTGCAATATGACCATCGTAGATAAGAGAAATAGATTGACCACTGTTCCATAGAACATACACCCTAGACTGTCGTGACCCAACCCAGTTACTTCCGACTACACTCCTCTCCACAAACTATCAATATAGTGTTCTTGCTCTCAATAAAAATATAGACCTACTCACAAGAAAGTTCTATGACAAAACAAACTCTGCATAAGTGTGCACTGTTATAATCCCACCCCCTTCCAATCCTTATTCCCAGCATGCTCACGACATACCCTAGATATCGTCAAAAGACAAGTCCAATCTGTGATATGTGTCAGAAGACAAATTTGTATACTCCGTATCCATAGACCACACTGAATCCAAGCAGAATGACCCTCCTGCTAATGTCTCATAATACGCGACACGAGCCATATTCTCGTCTAAGTGTCTTCTCGCACTCTCCGTTAACTCGACCCCACGTGTGTATGTATACACATCACACGTGAATGTAGATTTGTTGTCCCCGAGACAGAAAATCATAATCATACCCACCATCCGAATCCAATACCCACTGAATCGCCCAGAAAACTCCCCAAATGTCCCCTCATCAAACCCGATCCATCTTTCTAGAGAAAGACGTCTACCCCCCCCATCACAGATCTCATCTCATGCCAGCGTATATGTCTCTACCGCCCTCTACTGTGTGTGTCATAGAGACAAGAATATCACATCTCTACGCCTCTATCCATTGAAAAAGATGATATACACTGTGTGTCAAGATAGTGAATATATAACCTATGCTTTGTCCCACCGTCCCAGTGTGTCACCTCATCGCGTTCAAGACACCCACTCTCTGATTTGTTGAGTGTCTGCGTCACCGTTACACTCCCTCCTTGTCCCACACGCACTATATCTCATTCTCCATTGTGTCTCTCTGCTATACCACATATGTACTTTCTAGACACTCTCTCACTAACACCCCTTCTGTAGATTGATAGAACTCTAACATCTGACAATATTCTACACTACTACGCCTAACTATCATCTAGTGTGTACGCTCATGTGTTTCTTGTGTGTTACATCGATACACCGCGTTTTTAAATATGGCGCTCGAGTCTCTCGCTGTAAAAGTATTCCTGTCGTTTGACATTTCCAAATTATGAACATTTATCTTAAGAAAACTTTTAACAACCACTTTTATTCGACATGAAGACTCTAGCCGATTCTAGACATCATGTTCTCTGTCCCCTCATATCCATGTAATTGTTGTCACTAGTATCATTGATCTCTATGTGCCTCAGAATGACCCTCTTCCGCTGATACACTGTACAACTGAGAGATCCACTCATCCATGTGTGTTATAATATGAGCAATACGTATAGCCCAATGCTCACCGTACTGTGACAAGACATCGATTACGAACTGCTTCTATCCCCTTACAGTTGTGCATAAGATGAGTACTACACACCATAAAATTGACTCTCTTCAAAAGAAGTGGACACATGTCACTCATAATCATATTGGAAAATATCAAACTATGACTACTATATTGTATACGAACGCATAAGACTTATGTTATGTTAAAGTGTCCCATACATATGAGACTGAAATGTAGAATAACTCATCTCATAATATTGTGTACAAGTAGAATGCCACACCAAGTGTTAGCAACTCAACTCCTCTGAGGTCTCCTACTCTCACTCCAGCTTCATGGCTCCCCTACCTCTCTTCCTCTACCCACACCTGAGTACTCAAACTACCAATCACAGAATAGTCTTAGTGATGAGGAGCTTATGAATCAGAAGTAGATAGAAATGTTGTGAATCAAGAAATTTAACCAAAATTAAATCACATCTACATCACTCACACATCATTGCATGAAAGACCCTCTATCTCCATCATTACACTTCAGTTGAATCCTGAGTCATCTCGCCACCCAGGTGTCCCTAGTCCACCTCGGGTCAATCTGATCCGTAATACATTCCAAGTATCATTCATACTGAAATTAATTATACATGACGTTTATACTATAAACACGTCAAGATCCTGTCACACAGAAGATCATACCCTCACACTGCACCAGGTATGTGTGTCCTCGCCCTCTCATACTCACACTACAATGCGTATCCCCCCAGCACATCACTAATAAGTGTGTCATACATGTCCGTTAGTGTCATCAAAATCCGCCTAGACGTCCACCACCTCTCCTTACCCCCTACACATCAGTGTCTCACTACTCACTAACCCTCATGCACCACCCCCCACTACCTATGTGTCTAACACTCTACTGATATACTACATATCCCACTAGATATCATTCACCTATACACGTGTCTGCGAAATCATCACACTGTAAGACTCTACTGTGTAGTCTCTGTTGCCACCTGACATCTGTTATCCTTGCGCAAGATATTGAAAATACTCCAACTCATACACTTCCAAAACAATATAAATACAAACACCTAACTATGGCTGGTGTATCCACACGTCCGCGCGAGCACAGCTACATCTGTGAAGAACAAATCCTGCTCTCTTTCCATCCAACACTACTGTGTCCCACTACCCCTCTAACCGTGATTATCCATCTGTCACTATAAGTGTGATCACAACGTCCTATTAGTGAAGCCCATGATAGTGATGTGTATCACATCACTTGATGTCATCAGTGCACAGTGTTGTGACGTTGCTGTCTAAGAAGACAACTCTGTGTGACCAAGTAACCACTTACATCAACCTTTACCACCACATCTAAAAACACCAACATTTATAACACCCCTTTGATAGAATGTCTAGAACTATCTCCACTCTCTGAACTAACTCATATATAAATTGACAATAGACTGATCACCTAAGCACCACCTCTGCATACACACTCCACATACTCACACCCCAGAAAATCCCTGATATATACCATTTCCCTGATACTCTCACACAACCACTCCAGATTCTATCTATGCCACATTATCCTCGTCTCTGCTACTTCTATCCCCTACATCCCTCCCCACATCAAGCACCTGTCCACCCTTAGTCTTCCCTATCAATTGTTGTAAGAGTGACTATACAATTTTTCAATTGTCCCAGGAGTGCCTATACATAGAATCTATACAATCATCTCACTAATAAGCCCCCTAACAATCCTAGTGTGTGATACTGAGTCTAAACATACTCGCCTATTCCTACTGGCTATCACAGAATTCTTTAATCTTCCACACCTCCTCACAAGAGAACACTAATTCAGACAAGTCAACACACGTTCAACTCATGACATATAGACCATAACTCATAAGATAGTTATAGACACCTGATGTCTAACTCCTAGTTATGATCGGTGTATCACGTGAAATGCTACTGACACACGAATACCATCATGTCTATCCCCTAGATGACACCTATTGATTGTGTGTTTGACCTATGACATGAGTTACTGTTGACATACTATGCTATCCTCCACCCTTATCCTCTTTGTGAGAAATCTCATGTATAAGTACACCTACCATACATATCACCCACACACAACAGGTGAAACACTCTTGTATGTCTAAATATATGATGAAGCCTTGCATCACACCTATCCAGTGTTTAATATCAGATATAAAGTGTATAATGCACACAAAACTAATCAATGTATGTTAATTGTCATCCTTGATCAGATCACAACAAGAAGTAGAGAGAAGTAAATGTGATCAAATGAGTACAAGACATTACATCAGAGTGATACGATGTATATCGTTAAACCAGGTGTAGTCGTGTGCTAGTATGTGTAAAGTTTTTGAAGAACATGCAGAGAAAAATCTAGCACAAGAGTGTAAAAAGTAATCGTATTTACGTGAAGTGAACAGTATATAGTGTAATACTAGTATCGTTTTGTTATATATTCTACTGTATATAGTTGTTTATCTTGTTGATGTACACCAGATGTCGACCTTATAAACAACGAACTTATACATTCTGTTGCACTCCACGTCACTCATACAAACCTGAGAGTTGTCCAGGAAGAGTCATAGATAAACTGTTCTTGAGAAAAATCTCGAGTAGAGTAAGACTGATATACAACATATCTGATATTGTAACTATAATCTCATTATACACTGTGCATGTTCGCGAGATTATAGAAGAGAGAGTAATATAACAACTGACCAAAGAGAGTATATAGAATGAATATGGTATGACAAGATTGTACTGTGTAAAGTGCTCAGACTACAGCTCTCAGAATGTTAAAGTTTACGCTTGTGTAGAAGCTCATGTAGTTGATTCATGCCCTTAAATGTTTGATAATACAGTGTACTAAGCTCAGTGAACAAAGTGTTTACGAGAGGACACCTAAGCCCAGTGTAGAGAAGTGTAGGTAGCAGAAGCTGTGAGTCGGAGAATGATAGTGAGGTTTATATCTGTGCTATGTGTAATACGCTCTTGTTGTGTGAGTGTAGCTGCTCGCGTTTAGCGCTAGACAGTCGGATAGTCTATTGACGATGTGTTCAGCATGGTGACGCTCTCAGTATGCTGCGGTTTGCGTCTAATAGGCTATGTAGTTCTATAAATCGAACTGTACAGTTGTCGTTTGTCGAGACCTCAGGATTCCTGAGACGTCGCTAACGCGCGAGCTGTAGTTGTGTAATCGTTCTGAGAGGTAGATCAGACCTAATGTAAACAGGTGCATAGAGCTATTGAGAAAGATCTCTCTGTAGGAAGAGGGATCATATAAATAACACGCTAAGGATCTCAATGTGTGGTGTGATAGCTAATGTGGTATGTTGTAGGAGGAGAAGTATTAAATATGAGAGTAGATTTATAATATTGCAGATGGACAGACGATGTACTGAAGTAATAGACGAGTCAATGTAGAATGACTGAATGATGTTGTGTATGTGTGAAGTATCATCCTTGTGTTGATCTTTGTGAATAGATAAAAATATCTGAACATGTGTGATATTGCCGTAGTTATAATGAGAGTTGAGCGAAGTTGAGTGTGTTGGAGTGATCAGTACTGCTATAGGAGATAGATCTAGAGTATACTTAGTAGCAGTGGTTGCGTTGAGATCTTGAGAACGCGCGGTGTGGGAAGTGACTCTATGTTAGCACTGCTAATCTGTAGAATAAGTCGAGGTGATTAGCTCTGAGGTGTGAACTAGATAGATTTGAGTAGAATAGCTCTATCGTCGTTAGATTTCTAGTGTATGATAGATCGCTTTGAGATAGTAACGAGAGCTGATGTGCGTGATAGCTGTAGACTAAGAGCGTGCTGATCTCGTGTCGTTAGAGTATATCTATCCTGACCGCCGTCGCCACAGCGTGCGTCAGAGGGGCGCGCATATAGAGATCTCGTGGCGTGAAGAAATGAATGAGAGACGAGATGCGTTAACTCACGTTGTAGACGACACGATTGCGATTGCGCTGTCAACTGACGTAAGAGATGAGTATATCATAGCACGTCGTGCGACGCATTTTTGGTGAGATCGATGTGAGAATCTCGTTGGTGCAGGTGCGTGTTATGTGAATAATTCTTGCATATTTGAGTTTGTAGTTCTGTTGGGGCTTAGATAGTCGTAGTGTCGTGATGTGAAGTAACTGGGTTGTGCGGTAGTTGTTCCTATTCTCCGAGTGAGGGAGCGCTCCTCAGGGCGTGCGTATGGTAATGTCTTTCTATCAGCGCCGAACGCGGCGCGGACGAGATAAGAAGATGTGAGCTGACTAGATCAAGATGAGGCCATGTACTCTATGGTCGTATAAGGTGAGAGTACTAGATCGCTCACCGGTTGTTTTTTTTGAGATACCTTAATCTTGGGCAAGATACTTGATTTAGTGGGTTAAATTGACCATGAAATATGTATAAAATGGCACCTCATCTATTACCCATACACTTAGGATATGAGTGTCTCAAGCAAAATAGGCTTCTGTCTACTAGGTAATATACAATATGAGGGTCATTTAACCTACTGTTTAAAAGTATTTTATAACACAACCTTCTAGATCTCTTAATTAAAAGCACGGAAATTATATACTAGCACCTCACACAAGTGTTTGGGATTATCTCTTTCTCTCGGGTGTATAATAAATTATAAAATAACAGGGAAACAAAAAATCAACACTCATTACCTGTATAACCTTAAATTACATAGGCTTGGGTGAAGGGATCAAACCTTCCCATAGGTGGCACGCATTACTCATTACTATCTAAGGGGTCTTTTAAAGGGTTGTAGGGTGTAGGTGTAGGATAATATATATGGAAACGGAAATAGATAGGATATATTTGGATGGCTTTAGGTAAATTTAGAGTGGAAAGGTTAGCTAATTATTTATACAGATACACATTGATTTAGTTGCTAAGACAAGCTACCCACAACGAAGATTATACAAAGACCTCTACATCAGCACTGACTACATCAATATCATTCTTTTTTCTTTTCTGACTTTATGATAAACATAAACATAAGCTATATGGCAGCCCCGTACATTTGTTTACTTTTTTCATATATACGTTTTTGTATCACTTTTGACTGCCATTGCTTAAACATATAATACTTCAATGGGGGTTTTATAGGATTGCACCCCTACACTTGAACTTTTACACATACTCAATTTTTCACATCTAAATAAATGTACTCGATTTGAGATGGTTCTAAACTAAACATGGAGATCATTTAAACAAATCCATATTGGGGGTATTGATTTAAATTGATTCTTCCTATTTCTTCGTGAAATAATTAATACCCAATGATCCAATTTGTCCCAAAACTGTATTTACAAGGATAGGACTATAGCAAACCAATGCTATCTAAATAATTAACTTGGTGTTAAACATTATTGTACTGAAAGCGAGTACAGATCAAGGTAGGCTAATGGCGATGTTGGGTGTAAACGATTGGTTATGGCGTTAACAATTGCTCGTCATTAATAGTCTGGAATCTACCAAAAAATTATGAGAACCATGAAAAAATAGGCTCGGAGGGTTGTACTAGGGGTATCTTGCACTAAAAATAAGTGCATGGCAAGGGTGTGGGATAGTTATATGATCATGTGTGACATCATCTACAATTTACAGTTTATGCCTGAGCGTGGGTTAATCCTAGTGCCTCTATCTAGCAAATCTAATACATATAAAATACGTCTATGGAAGGCATCACTCAAAAAACAAGTTTTAGAAGTTATTATCCTATCGGTACACTCATAAGATTAATACCGTACCAATGCTCCATGAAAAGGTGACAAAACCACAATATACACATCCATATAACGACGAAATAGATACACACAATGATTGTCACTCCTTCAACTGAATCAAGCTAAAGGTATATAAAGTACTATTTCCCTTGGGTATTGATAACCATTCAAATCTACGTCACTTTATGTATATCATTTTCATCCCATTTGTTTTACCACTTTTAATAATTATTTTGCCATTATTTGCGTACTTAATTGTTTACCTTTTAAAGATAGATAACTGACAGTATTTCAGGACCCAGCGTGTATTCGTGAGACGAAGTGTCAAAGGCGCTAAGATTTATTGGAGCCTACAACGCAAGACATTTAATTTAAATAAATTTATGAAATTCCCACAAATACACCATTAGCCATACAGAAGAGATACGGCGTATTAAGCGCCTAAGCTGCACAAGGAAAATGCGTGTTGACCCAATTTCCCAACGCGTATCAATGCTTGTCTGCATATGCCGTATCCTGAGATAAACTTATTCGAACGGCTACTGTAAATCATAGTACAATTGGTAATGATATCAAGCATTTATTACAAATGTAGAGTAGCACTCCAAGGAATCCACCCAATATGCCGTATCGACTTGCTGGAGAGTTAGGGCCCCCAGCTATCGAGTTATTCTTTCAGACGCCAGACTTATAATAGAAAACTCACAAAAATGTAGCTTATTTCAGTGTCTGCTATATCCAATTAATTATCTATACCATACTCATTATAGATGAATTTTAGAATTGAGAGGATCAAACCACAAAGGTCAAGCATCGTTTCATGAATCCATAGAAGATACGTGTAATTTTTACTCTCTTAATCATTCGATTTTTCATTGTTTAATTACGCTTGTATAATTACAATGGTTTTGGGCTATATAACCTCGGGTATTAGCTATGTTATTTAGAAAGTTCAAAATGTTTGGTTGTTCTTAAAATGTTATTCTTAATTTTTACATTGATTGTTTAATTTGTTTATGCACTCTATCATACATTGTATTTGTGTATTGAATATGCGAACTAAACCATCAATCAACTGGGTTCTAGTGATACCTAAAATGTGATCTAGATAACCGGGAATAGCTTCCATATCATGTCTTATTATACTAGGAACCAATAGGATCACAAATAACGTTTTTGTCTTGTCTTTTTTGATTATGAGCTTAGTTAGGACGGTGGTGACCCCGTTATGTGTTCAGCATCATGCTTTAATTTAATGATATAATAAATTTGAATAGTGGACATACCAGTATATATAAACACCGTTGCAAACAATAAGTGGGTAAAGTACCATTTAGGTCTAGGTTTTAACAGATTCTACCACTGCATCTAATTCTCTAAGATAGATGTCTAACTTTAAACTAAAGGATGTTTTAAGCCGGACGCCAGTTGAATTGTGACATGATTACATTGTGTCTAGGTACTTAGGATGAGGACCCACCTAAAGTATTTAAGGATTTGCCCGCTTCGAGATAAATACAATCATTGCAACTAAAACAAGCAAACCAGGCATTATTGAACCGGATTAATAATGGATAATATAGTTTTCCTTCTCTTTGGGCATTGTACCAGCTTTTCTATCTTCTCATTTCTGCTTTTGTGTTTATTGTGTAGTGAAATAGATTTTTGTTACCTACCAAACCTGTAGCCAGTATCTCTAGACTGAAAACCCCCTTATCCGGTTAGAAACAACGATTACATAGCTATGTTTAAACTAGAAATTTGAAAATTAAAATACTAATAGAATATAGGATTAATTTTCACTCTTAGTGTTCGACACCCTACTTACATGAAAAAACTACCAACGATGGCAACTCAGCCTCGGTCTAACCAGTGTTATTTTTGGTTTATTCAGCAAAATATAAATGTAAAACTTGATTCAATAAAATATACACCATACAACGACACATCAGGTTTTTGGCGCCGCTGCCGGAGAGTGAAAAAATTAAACCTTGTTCTTATTAGTATTTCTAACCATTAATTAATTAGTTTAGTGTAATCTAATTATTTAAATTCTGTTTGTATTTATTCGCTTTGTTTCTTTAACTCAGGCATTGCTCACCTACGAGTATTCAGTCTACTGAATTACGGTGTATCAAGCCATTTCACCTTTTTCCATTTTGCAAGCGTCAATAAGGTAAAAAGAGGACAACCCCCATAATATCATTGAGGAATAACATCAGACTTGAAGAAATTAAAAAGCTCAAGACATGGTAAACATTTAATTGGAAATTGCCACGTTTCGGGGAAAATTGAAAACTATGACAGATGAAGATGATTCCTTCATTGACTTTTGAAACTGAGTTTACAGCCCTATGTGTTTTAATAATACGTAATCTCGTCTAACCACGTTTGTCCACCTAACGAAAAAAAAAAAAAAATAAATAAGATATGGTAGACTTTAGGATATATTAGTTGAATCATTTTTTGTCGTTGAGAAAGATTTACTCACCGGTATTTTTTTGATGAAAATTCATTTTTGTTAATAAAATAATATTTGTCAATGATTGAATAATATGGATTCGGTAAAAGATTAATAAACAATGTGCCTTTGTCACCCAACCCTACTATTGATTATATTGATGATTTAGACTTCTTTAAAGAGTTCGAAAATAAATTTCCAGCCATTGTTTACAATGATGCTAAAACATCTAAATCAGAATGTTTAAGTAAACCAATCTTTAACCCTCGACATATCGATGAACTTAATCTAAATGATGAAACATCATTGACTCGAATATGTTAAACAAATGTTTTGATTTGAATGATTATAAACATATCTACATTCCGTGATTTTAACTCGGAAAGGACGATGATCGATAAAATATCACTATATTACAGTTTAGTGAACTGTAACAAAATTACGCATGGGTCAAATGTGTTTTCGGAAACTGGTCATGGTAAAATCATTAAAACTTTCGGAACAGGAAATTTTGTCGTAAACTTAAAAGTAAATATAGTGATCGGGAATTATTACATAAACGGAATGCCACTCTTTCTCATTATAAACCTATATGTGCCATTCGGCATTCTGTTCGACCCTAAGCGGTATTACGCAAGGTATGGTTCCCATACAAAAGTTGCGAGAGACCAAGTACGTTCTATCTTACCTGTTGAAAAATTAAGTCTCCATATGGCATACTATACGCCGTATCAGTTTAATGTCTGATACGTCATATTAGACAATTCCCTATATGGCGTATCGAGCGTGGGTATAAAAACCCAGCTAGATACGCGGGATCGTCTCACACACACTTTTACCACAATAATTTTTTTCACCGCGTACTTTGATTCCAATAATCTCCCTTGTTTTTGTATATCTATTGCATCCTAACCGCACGGTACATTTTAATTCCTTTCCCTTTTTTCTTTTTCAAATAGGAATTAGGGTTAGGGTTTACATCCTTGAATTAGGGGCCTATATGACTGTATATGTGTTTCCCCCTCCTTTTAGATATTAGACTCAGTATAAACAGGGGGATTGTATAATAATATGATGAGGTATAAGGGGGTAAATTAGGGAATACCATTAATTGATTTTTAACTGCAGAAGCAATACGGAGTATTCAATTTCATTGAATACGGCGTATTGCATTCAACTGTACCTAAAGCTTTTACCAATACGGCGTATTCAATTAATTGAATATGGAGGTATTAACCTGATATGGGGTACTATGCTTTAATACCCATACATCGTATCCTCTTAAAGACATACGACGTATTCAACTCAGCCCCTTACAGTATTATGCCTCACATAGAATGTTTACTAATCTAGTTAATTTTTTAGATATGGCACAACTACCAGCTGCTGATCAGAGGCACCCATGGATTAGATATAAGATAGAGGAGTATAGTGAGGGGATTAAGCATAGTTATGAGCAGAGGCTTGAGACGATATGGGGCAGACCGATTAACCGGTCAGGTTTTAGATTTTGAGGGATTGACCCCTGTGATAGAGGGCCGGATCTTATTTTTTTTTTTTTTTTTTTCTTTGGCTGTGAGGTTGAGGATGGTATATTTCTAGAGAGGGGTAGTAGGTATTTGTGAGTCATGCTTGGAGGATACTTTTTGGGATCCGAGCACCATTGGTCCGCGAGTTTATCCTTGAGTTTCTGAGTACTTACAGGATGAGTGATATAGAGATGGGGTTAGATGTCGCGGATACGCTTTGTTTTTAGTTGGGAGGTGTTAGGAGGAGGATGACGTGGATACAGTTTATCTTGGCACTGGGGTTCCACATAGAGGATGAGATGGCAGAGGCCGGTTTTGAGAGCCTACTGGGCTGGTAGCGGATAGATTGATCCGTCCAGGGGGATCTTAGGAGAGTATGGATCAAGATCTCTTTGATAGAGACTTTTGGGCAGCGCTCCCTTCCTTATGCTTTATTTTGAGACCCTGTGAGGAGATTATGCCATAGGATGATTGCTTACAGTATTTCTAGTAGGGGGCAGGCACCTGAGAAGGTGACTGGTGTTGATTCTTCTTACCTTCGTTGCATAGACCGTGGGTCTACTCAACGTCCCACATCTTTTTAGTGCAATATAATGTTTAGGCATGCATGAGGGGAGGAAGAGTTGGGGGCCAGGAGGGCTATATCTGTCAGGAGGGCCCCTTTATTGGGCGTTTGGCTATGCACCATTTAGGCTTGTAGTGATTCGAGAGAGTTGAGGAGGCATGTAGGGGTTCTCCCAAGGAGCTCCATTGATTGATTTAATCAAGCTTGAGAGGCTTCCAACATCAACTCGAATCGGCTACCACACACATAGGCTTGGGTAGCCATAGGGACCAGAGAGGCTGCAGGCCTATTGCCGGTGAGTGTCCTCAGTGGCCGAATGAGGCCTGGTCAGGCATGATCAGGAGGTTGCCTAGCAAGATTCCTGCACCAACCACCATCACAGGTCACCTCCAACCAACCTCCACTCGCTCCATAAGAACGCATTAAGTCAATAGAGGATAGAGGACGGGTCGAGGGGACGGTTACAGGACATTTACGACTTGATGTTTTTGGGCACTGCCGAGAGTTGTCGAGAGCTTCACCACCAAGCAGTCTAGGGTCTCCACCTGGCTGATCTCTGCCAATGACATTCGCTTATGGATGCAAGCGGCAGAATTTTATCCATTTGACAACACCCTTGTAGGTAGCTCAGGATTGTCCTTCCAGAGGTGTGTCAGCCCATGACAGGTGATGCTAGCACCCCCGCAGCCCCTCATACCGATGCTCAGCTCGACCCTTGATCTCTTATGTTATTATCTTTTGTTGATATGTACTGTATATTACACTTATAACACTTTGATTATCAGTTTCTTTTTTATGTTTATTATATGATGATCGGTTTACGGGTGTGTTGATAGAATCAAAACGGCAGTAAGTTCTGCTACATGAATCATGGATCGATTACCGGTTTATGCTGAATGAAGTAAGTTAAAAAGAACAGGAAAAAAGAAAGGTCATGAACTTACAAGACCAGCTGAAAACAAAAGTGCTTCCCGAGGAGGACAACCTGGTCATTTGAATTGTTTTTCGCATTTTAATTGTTTTCTGTACGAGTCTGTCTTCCCAGACACTCTATACGGCATATCGAAACCCTATGGACATGGCGTATAGACATGTCTGGACATTATTAGTTTTTAAACTTAATATTTAATTTCCAGTAATTTAATTATTTCTACAGGAACAATACGGCGTATCCTAGGGTTTGGGATACGGCGTATTGGTCCCTGTACAGTTGTAATAGAATTTTCACTTGTCTTCTAATCTTCTATACAGGACCTTGCTAAAACTATGCATATTGGCTTATATAATATATGCGAAAAACGACATGTATTGAACTTAATCCGGGCCATTCTGAAGCCCTAGTCAACACATTTTTGCTCAAGGACACTATCTTGGAGGATCTCACGAGCAAAACATCGGGAGTTTTCGTTCTATTTTATTTTCCATCTATTATTTTATTATAACTACGAGGACGTTGTCTAATTTAAGTGGGGGGTGGAGAATTTTAGAAGTATTTGTCTTTTTTTTTTACAGAAAATAACATGCCATAAGTGCTTTAAATAAAACGGTTCAAAATTTAATAATGAAATTTCAGCATGGACTTTTTAAAATCACTAGTTACCAGTTACCTGAGCGCACTATAACTTGATACATTGTGAGAATTAATCCTATTCGTTTCTAATGTTTACAAAATTCTATAAAAATATGGATGTGTGCCGGTAATTGTAGTGGACTTTAAAACTTGGCATGGTATATCACTCGAGACCGCCATGATTAGTACTATAGATTTAGATGGAAGAACATGTTCAATGATAATTATCTAGGGATTAACCCAAATAGCTCATGTCATAAAATTTAATAATACCACCGGGTTAGATAAAACTACCGGTAACCTTTGTTTACTCTCATTTTTTAGAGGTAAAATCCCTTGAACATACTGATTGATTTGATTCGATGCACTTTTTTCTTTTTCTACACCACATATTATATGTTTAGTTACACCTTACACTTAACCCCCCCCCCCCCCCCCCCCCCCCTACCATGTAGATTAAAGCCTTTCTTCTATATGTTGCTAGTTGCTTTCGTGTAAAGTTTTGTATTTCCTGTGTCAAAGTGAAAATTTTCTATCTCTGTAATGGTCGGGAAATTGGACAATGCAATGGGAAAATTATGTAGCTCGTAAGTTTCGCTACTTTCGTGATTATGAATCATGTCCGAAGAAGAAATGTTACAAGGAAAAGATTATCCGGGTGAATTGTGAAGATGGTGGAACCAAACCGAGGTTTATTTTGTATTGTTTGAAAAAAAATAAAAAAAATAAAAAAAGAGAAGGAAGAAAAATAGTCTGTTCGAAAGAAGTTTATACCGAAGGAATTACTTAGAAGGATCGATTATTCGTTGATACGTTACAAAAATCAACGATGTAAAGTCTTGTAAAAAGTGGCCGATATCACCACTTATTTTGTAGAAGTATGTAAAAAGCGAGATGTAAGGGAAGTTGACCGTTATGGGAATGCCAACTTAGGTTGTCTTTGTCATTTCTGTGATCGAAGCATTTGTCTATATGTTTGAGTCTTTGTCATGGAACGGTCAGGGAAAGTTACTAGCAACCGTACCTTATTTGTTGGCTTAATCTATTTGTTTTGTATATTTTATTTAACAACCATTTTTCTTCCCTTTCCTAGCAACTAACCTTAATGTCCACTCGAATGAGGACTTGTTCGAGCATGCATGTCTATTCCGTCGTTATGGCCATGTATGCATGTCTCAGCTGCCTTGTTGGATGACGACTTAGGAGATGAAATCTAGAAAGCTCCCTACCCTAGTATCGTTCTTCATCTAAACTGCAGGTTAAACCGAAACAGGATATGATCCAATAGTCATATGTTATTCCGTCGTTCGGGCCAAGTATATACGACCAGCTGCCATTGTTGGCTGTCGGTATCTCTTAGGTGAGAGCTCGATCTAAATTGATTAACCGTAAATAACGCTTCTCTACCTCCAACTATTAGGCCTTTTTGCCCAAGTTCTTCCCTCAGCTTTACGCCGCGTCCGGCAGACCCATGTGTATCCTTCACCATTCTATGATACGAAACTACATTGATGACTGAGCAATTGAGTGTACTACTTAAATGTTGCACCCTAGATTAGTTGAGTGATCTGAGTGTTTTCATTTCCATATTTCATGAGGAGCTTGGTCATGTACATGTGATTAGGACAAAACGATGCTTAAACGGAAAATCCTTAACTTTGGTTGGGATACATTTTCATAAACTAAAACTTTTTCAAAGGTCTACTTGAGGACAAGTAGGATTCAAGTGGGGGGATATCTGATAACATCAAATTATGTCACTTTATTATATCATTTATCCCATTTGTTTTACCCACTTTTATATAATTATTGCATTATTTGGTACTTAATTGCTTTAAAGATGATAAGTGTAGTAATCCAGTAGTGTATTGTGAAGACAAGCTAAAAGGCGCAAGAAAGTTTGGAGTAAAACGGATGACAATTTGAAGATTCTATGAAGTTTCCACCAATTAAGTGTATCCAACTGAAGAGATACAGCGTATCAGTGCCAAAGCTTCACAAGAAAACGCGTTTGACCAATTCCTAATACGGCGTATCCATGCTGTCTGCATGCGCCATATCCATGAAGATAACTATTCGAAGATACAATAAATCAAGTAAATTGGGAATGATATCAAGATTTATTACGAATATAGCGTGCACTCCAAAGAATCCATCCCAATACACTGTATCGACCTTGCTGGATACGGCGTATCGAGTATTCTTTAGCAACTATAAATAGAAGACTCAAAAATAAGTTTTCAATGTGCAATATCATATTCTCTATACCATACTCATTAAAGACGAATTTTAAGATCAATAAAAGAGACAGATCAGCCTCAAGGTCAAGGCATTAATACGAAATCGATAGAGACACGTGTAATCTTTACTCTCTTAATCGTTCGATTTTCAATATTTGATTACGCTTGTATAATTACAATGGTTGTGGGCTAATACCCTTGGGTATTAGCCATCTTAATGAAAGTTTAATGTTTGGTTTGTTTTAAAATCGATTTCTTAATTTATCGTTGATTGTTTAATTATGTTTATCACCTCATACTTGTTTATGTGTTTGAATATGCGACCTATCATTCAACTGGGTCTAGTGTTACGGACCAAGTAATCTAGATACCGGGATAGCTCTCCATATCGTGTCTTATATTACTGGACCAATAGGATCACAAA
The DNA here is from genome assembly GCA_026074375.1 of Tanacetum coccineum. NCBI lineage: Eukaryota > Viridiplantae > Streptophyta > Magnoliopsida > Asterales > Asteraceae > Tanacetum > Tanacetum coccineum. The sequence goes on along the minus strand of BQNB010035286.1, from coordinate 8,489 downwards.
TAACGTTTTGTCTTTGTCTTTTGATTATGAGCTTAGTTGGACCGGTAGGTGACCCGTTTATGTTTCAGCAATCATGCTCTTAATTAACTGATAAAGATTGGAATAGTGGACTACCAGTATATAAAACACCTTCAAACAATAAGTGGGTAAAGTCCCGTTGGGCTAGAGTTTTAACAGGATCACCACTGCTTTAATTCTCTAAGATAGATTATAATTAAACTAAAGGATGCTTTATGCGGATGCATTAATTGTGACAGGATTAATTGTGTCTATGTCTTAGGATGATGTCCCGCCTAAGTCTTAAGAATGATATGCCGCTTCGAGATAAGTAAATCATTGCACTAAAACAAACAAACCAGCATTGAACCATATTTAATATGGCTAATACAGTTTTCTATCATTTGGCTTGTACCGCTTTTCTATCTTCTAATCTTCATTTTTTGTGTTTATTGTGTATTGAATTGGTATTTGTTTCCACCAAACATGTGCCAGTCTCTCAGGCTGAAAACCCTCCATTTCATTAGACAACGTACATAGCATAGGTTTAACCAGTAAATAGACTAATTAAAATACTGATAGAATATAGGTTTAAATTTCCACTCTTAGTGTTCGACACCCTACTTACCACAAACTCCATCTTGACCGGGTACACTGCTCGTTAAAGTGTTGTTTTAAGTTTGTCGGCTAAATATAAATGTAAAACTTGATAATCAAATAATTGACCCTACACGACAGCACATCACACCTTCAAGTTTGTTAATGAGCCAAATTTCTTGACTTTACCCATCAAAGATGTGGAATAATCTTGCTGATTCACGCACGTTTCATCAAGCACTATTGCCGGTTTCTTCTCCCCTTCCACATTTTGAGAGTGAGACCCTATTTTAACAACGTGAGCATAAGACTTAGAATACCCATATACCTCACTGTCCTTATGAACAATGCCTGGAACAGAATTTTTCTCCGCCTTATTTGTGAATTGAGTATTACTATTTTTCAATGGCGATATCTGAAACCTAGCAATGTTTGCATGGAGCCTGAAACGTTCGGCCCAAATCGTGCATAGGTTATTAACCCCAAACGATCTAAATCTTAGATCTTAATTAAGCGAACAAAACAAACCTTTTTACCTGATTTGGTTCTCCTATCGGAATGAAAGCAGTCAACGACGTTTCCCCCTTCTGAATTGATTACAACCTTCCATTAGTCTTTAACGTAAAACTGATCTAGGAAATTCGCAACAAAGATTAAAGTATAGAATCTTATGCACCTCATCACTTTTGTGTGAAACGGTCGATGTCCCTATTAAAACCTTTAGGCGACAATGATAAACAAGAAGAAAGAAAACGAAAAGACGAAAACCCTAAAAAACATAAAGTGATCTGATGGTTCCTACGCATAACTAATCTGTAAGGAACTTCATCTATCGGAGATCAAATCACTACGTGATGATGCTTTACAATAATAGGGCCTTAACAGGTATGATGCAGTAGGAATGGTGTAGATCGAAAAATATTTTTAGGGTTCGAAGAGGTGTGGTTGCCGCCGATCGCCATTAGGGTTTTTTTTTGTTAATGTTCGTAAAATTTATATGGATACTATACAACCCAACAAACAAGCACAAAAAAACATCTTGATTTATAATGGAATCAATGTAAAAAAGAAATGAGGGTTGGCTTAGAATTGTCGGCAGAGAATGAGAGGGGTGATTTAATTTGATTTGGCGATTGGCGATTGGCTATGCAATAACAAAAATTTTGTTCAAAGGTGATTAATCGATATGTTTCATATCCACTTTATTTATTTGACTAATAACAAAATGTCCAAAGTATCATGGATGCCCATGGCAATAATGAAACAAAAGAGCTTTTAGATGTATTAAAAGACTTTTGGAAGATGTTGAGAAGAACACATTGTCTTTCCTTTTGGAATTTATAAGTTGATCAAACAAAGAGCACTATGTTAGTATAACTTTTTAGTATTCAAATGTTTTTGGACTCGCATATCTAGCATCCATTACCGGCGAAATGGGTCAAAACTCAAAACGAAAGAAAGCTAGCCTACACATACCAGGGTGCGTTGTCATACATGGTGTATCTAGTATATTTGGACTTTTGGTTTAAAATATCTACATAATCTTTCTATAAAGAATTACTTATATTTATGTTGATTTGACATTGCGAGTTCGACTAATGACTAAAGGCGATTAACTTTTTGGATAGCTCGGTAGGTCGACGCTTGTGAACTTCGTGGCCATCATCAAATGTACACACCTAGCTTAAGTTTTGAACCCTTGACATTCTTGTTGGAGATGTCAAAAACCTTAACCACTAGGTCATTGGTGATGGTTAAAAATCACCTGGTGAGATTCGAACTGAGACCTTCGGGATGTATAAAGTTAGTTATTTGTCTGATAATCTTTTTGAAACCATATATGAGGGTTGTGGAGTCCCGTTTGACATCAAATGTATTTTTTCGATATGTGTTATGTTTTGATAAAACATCGATTTTTTATAATTTAAATGTCCTACCGGTCATCGAAATGTGTTTTCTAGTGTTATTTAATTAGTATAGGTTAAAAACTTTGTGCCACTCCGGTTATTTGATCCTTGATTTCGTCCATATTTTTACATTGTAATCCGTCTGTATGTGTTCTATATTTTATATATGTAAACAAATTACGAATGATTAGTCCTATCATTAGGGCACCAGGTTCTGTCGAATCTGCCATTAAGTTCTGTTAAGTAAAAAAGTTATGTTATAACAGGAGAATTGTAATTAAAACTTATTAACATTTCCGTGGCTATCACTCAATGATAAGAAAATTGTGTCTCACACTTAATCCAATTTAATAACAAATAAAACACACACACAAAAATGACTTATATGTGACTGGTAATTTTACCGTATTTCGGTATCATATAAGCCCTAGGGTCAAGATGTGAGAATTGAGTTACGCTGTCAGCGTTAGTTGACGCAATGGGCTATAACGCCCCATAAACCGAGTTCTCTTGTTTTGGACTAACTCGGTAGTGGTCCATGGTTCTAGACTTTCTGGGTGTTGAAATTTTTAACGTAATAGTATGATATCTTTCCAGAAAGTGCATGCTTTAAAATGAGTGATGTAGAACTAAAAACTTGAGCCATCCATCCAATTACTGTGTGCTAATAGTACTTGGTCATCAAACTCACAAAATATTTAATTCACATTGGTCATCGCTCTATAATCTAGTTTGTTTAAAAATGATGTTGTATATATTTATGTTGATTAATACCATTGGTAGATCTTTTTCTAATATTTTTCAACAATGAGGTTCAAAGTATATATCAATTGGTTTTAAAGTTGCGGTAAAGGCCTATTAATGACTAACTTCTCTATCCAATTTTACTGCATGTTCTCTAGTCACTTATAATGGAACACACAAACATGTTTACATTAAATTTTTAACAAAATGAATAACTTAGGTTATATTTCTAACGATCGTTGTATTTATTATGCATCGTTAGTCCTTTATATACTAATTTATTTCTAATCTGGACCCGATCCAAATACACCCTCTATATCACAATTTTCACGACTCGGTTCTAAAGTGATTTTATTGCGAAACAACGTTTTCGGACAACTTTTTAGTTTTAACGAGACCCTGAATCTCACGAAATGACCAAAATGCCATTACGGGATTCTGCGACTTATTAGATTTTTTAATAAAACGCTGAAAATTTGACTTTCGGTTTTGAACCGCTATTCATGCGATTTTAAGGACTAACCAATACCTCGTGGCAAAGTAAATTTCATCCGAACAACTTTCATGTTTCGCCCGGAGGCAATAACGGACTCGACAGTAACCTACAAATCGGACGTTTTCAAATCTGAAGCGTATTACTTTTTATACACATATTTTTATTAAAAGTTTTTCTACATGATTTTTCCACGGTTTTTATACACACCTTTTTATAGACATGTTTTATACAATATTTTTATACACGTTTTATTCACACATTTTACAACCATATACACACGTTTTTATTACACGTTTTTTCTCACATGCTTTTTATCCACGATTTTATACGATAAATTTTTTATACACGTTTTTACAGAACATTTTTATGCATTTTTTTTAAAGTGTGTATAAACGTGGTATAAAAATATGGTGTTTTAAACGTGTCATAAAAATGTGTGTATAAACCGTTGGAATAAAATCATGTATAAAATATGTGTATAAAAAAAGTAATAGTTGCAGATTTGATAACGTTCCGGTTTGAGTACTGTCGAGTACGTTATGACCTTCCGGCGAAAACATAAGTTGTTCGGAATGACATTTTACTTTGCCACTGAGGTTTGTTTAGTCTTTTAAATCGCATGATAGCGGGTTCAAACCGAAGTCACAATTCTGCGTTTTATTTAAAAATATAATAAGTTCCAGCAGAATCCCGTAAAGGGCATTTTGGTCATTTTCTGTTGAGATTAATGTCTCGGGTTAAACACTAACAAGTTGTCCGAAAACGTTGTTTGCCTTAAAATCTCTTTAGAACCCGAGTCGTGAAAATGTGATTATAGGGGGCGTTTTTAGACGGTCAAGATCTAGAAAATAAATATAGTATATTAAAGGGAAACATAACGATGCAATAATAAAACAACGATCGTTAGAAATATAACCGAAAGTTATTAATTTCTGTTAAAAAATTTGAATGATTATTACATGTTTGGTGTACCTGTATAGAGGATTGACAATAGGAACAACAGTAAATGGGATAAGTAAGTTAGTCATTTATGGCCTTTACCTTTAAAGTTTAACACTACTTTCTTAACATGTTTAAAGTCCATCCATTGTTTCATTTCTAAGTATTTACCGTATGCACCAACTTTTGTTTTCGATTTTCGTTCTCCTTGCTTATTACTTCGTATCAACATCTAATTTTTATTTTCTCCTTTTTAAAACTCTCATAATTTTTCACAGGTTCTTTACTAATTGAATGACGCCTTCTCTTTTAGCAGGGATTGCGTGATTGGTTGATAGTACAAACTTTATAATTTTCAACAACAGATAATCTTGCGTTTTTTTTTACCGTGCGTAATTTATAGTTCATTATCTATTTTTTTGCCCTTCTTTTTAAATGCGCTGTGAATTTCACGGATTTTTTAGGTTAGTTATAAATATAATTGTGTTTTGTTTTAAAGGTTAGAAACTACCGGGATTAAACGTTTAGTGGTTAGTTTGGTGATTGTGTTTAAATGATGAGGTATTATGATGTTGACGATCGCAGGTATATGACCATTCACCACGTGTTTTCAGTAATTTTATGACAGCGATGGTGAAAAGTATTTATGTGATCAATACGCAACAATTGAAGTATCCAACTATGTGGAATCTGTCCAATGTTTGAACTTTGTCAACAAATAGGTTGACTATCAACATATAATTGATAGACAAAAAAATGCTGTGTCCATGTTAGATCACCAACCATCTTTGACTTTGAAAGTCAGCCGATTGTGATGATTCGAGTACATGGTTGACCTGAGTTAAAAGCTAGGTTAATATGTGATCACATTTGAAAAAAATGGACTTTGAATGTTTGTCTCTTGATACAAATATACAATACATTTTGTAAAATCCATAGTCGTTAAGTAATACAATGGTTAATTTGGAACCTTTATTTGTTACAAGTTTACGCAATTCCTAGATGTGTGACCGCGCCATCTACAACAGATATGACACTCACGTATTTGGACTCGTCGTCAGCAAGGTAAATTGAGCGCTTACTGCTATGTCTTTTGCTTTTAAGGTCGTACCCTTCAAAAATTTCCTCTAAGCTTAGTCATCAAAGTTATCAGTCTTTTCGATTTCTTTATCGCTTGGTGGCCTGAAATTATTTTCTCCATTTTCGTCGTCTGCATCTTCATCTGACCTCCATGCTTTACGACGCATTGATGTTGCTACTCGAAAGGGAAATGCATTGACTTCTAACGCGTATCTGTTCCAATTCACAAGCTACATTCTTCGTTAGTCCATGAGATTGCGTGCTTTGAGGGCTATGTACGTGTTGAGGACCCATCCCACCCATACGCTTGCAACACTAGCCAGTCGAAATGATGCATCCACTCCCCTTAGGGCATCATAACTCTAGCCGCAGTGTTTCATCCCAGGGGCAACTCCCTCACATTCACACTCATTACTCTATCAAACTCGTTCTACATCGAAATTTAAACAATGCTTTTGTGCTTGGATCTGGTTTTTCCTAGGCATACACAGATTGTTAAATAAAGATAACTCGACCATAACTAGATATCGTTGCTGCTCGAACTAACTTGTTGAACATCATTTTCTATTAAATCGCCAATGAACATATATTTAGCTAAAGGGTGGAGCGGTTGAAGAGACGAGACATGAACTAGCAAGGTCCAAGACCAAAACTCGTCTGTTAATATCGGCCTATGACTACTTTTGCACCATGGTTTGACAAACAACCTCACCGTCGCGGACCCATTCCCTGCGGCACACCCGTAACAATTAGCAATCTTTCCTTCCCAACCTATAAACAAGGTATTTCATCTTATCAGTTATATTTTTGGTAGGAATGGTGGGACAATATCTGTTGAAAAAAAAACACCTAGGTGGACAATCTACACATTTTTGTCAACTATAAGTAAGCGATAATATATGAGATATGTAACTAATGTATTAATTATGGGATTGAAGTTTATTTTTTTATAATTAGCGCTAGAAACGAGTTGGATTTTTAATTATAAAATGAATATTGCTGACAAGTTCTAGTTGTATTGCCAAGGACTTCACTAATCAATGGTTACTTACATGTTAGTGGACGAATTCGATATATAGAAATGGACCAAAAGATATGTAATGGAATTAAAAAATTTCACAAAGTTTCGTTGGTACAAACTTTATCTCGATTATTGCGTTAAGTACGAAAAAAATTATATTATATTCCCGAAGTTCTAGGATCCGTTTTTTTTACGTGTTGTTTTTTTTTGAGAGGCTTCACCAGCCATTAGTTGTGAGCTCAAGTTTTTGTTAGGAAACGTGAGATATATATATTGTTGTTTATGTTGTGATAAGTAGTTAGTTGTCATTCGAAAAAGAAAAGATTGTGATATTCAAGAAAGTTATTTACCTTTGTTCAAAATCAAAAACAAAAATACTATCTTCTTTTATTGCAAATAAATCTTCACCAAAAAAATATATCCTCGCTCTACAAAGCAACACAAAAGATCATTTAAATTTTTTGTGCGATGCAAAGAAGTATACCTTTTCGTGATTGCATGTATGTTAAAAATATGTACTTTATATCAATGAATCGTTTTGGGTTGTGTTGTTGAGTTATGACTTGTGAACGGGTATTTTGGTGAGTGAATGAGACTAGTGGAATGTTGAAGTGTCAAAACGGCTTGGTTCATGACAACCTTGTGCTCTAAAAGGACATTACCGTTATAAATCTTTTCGCGACACATTCATATTGATGCATGTTTAGTAACTTTTATACACCATGTATCATTCAAGTCATTAAAATCATAACATGAAACTATGAATGGATGCCTTTCTTTTGTGTTTCTTTTCATGGTTATGAAAGACTTGCAATGAACATTAGAACAAAAGAGATTATCTAGTTAAAGAAAGTATATATACCTTCTAGACAAGATAGAATTGTTTCTTTTCCATTAGCATGCATACCTTGGAAGGTTTTTTCAGTCATAACTTCACCTGGCCATTGTTCAATAACTTGTTATAGAAATAGGTTATAAAAATTTGAGAGAGATGATGAGAGTTGAATGAGAGCAGAGTCTGATGCGTTTATATTAGAGAAGGAATGATGCTAAGAGTTGAAATAGGTATAAAACTTGGTTTATACTATATAGAGAAGTATGCTTTTTCTTTGTCAAAAATAAAACCCTCTCCACACAATCTAAGACCCTACCTTTGCCATAAATTTTTGTTTCACTAGAATACATAAAAAAACAGAAGTAACAACATATTTTAAGTTATTTTATTTGATAGTTAAGCTTAAATGCCGGCATACTTTATTAATTCTTGATCCCTTTTACAATCATACTCATATAATGCGATTTGCAAACATGATAATATTACGCTCGGTGTAATAAGGAGACTTAAAGATCGTATTTATCATCATCACTTTAATGTTATATAAAAAATCTCTTTTTACAACCAACTTCATCACAACTTAATGTAATACGACAACTTCATCACCATATGAATTTGTGAGAACATATGTACATTGTTGTTGTTGTGTACATTTAACGGTAATAATTGTATAACGTCGATCTAGGGTATGTTTAGCGAAAGTGACAGTAGCAAGAAGAAGTAGCCGTTAGCAGTAACAACCATCAGTAGCACGTAGCAGTAGTAGCATTTAATCGTTTACTGTTTATAGAAAGACTTGATTTTGCATATAGTATATAATTAGGTAACGATTCACTTTCAATTGAAATAAGTGTTGGCTACAAGCAACAACCA
>BQNB010035285.1:2801-50977 GCA_026074375.1 Tanacetum coccineum | reverse complement strand
AAAGCTTAAACTAGGTTTGAGGCTGCATCTAAACAGTCTAATGATCCACCTCTCTCAAGAGTTAACACACTTGGAAGTGGGGAGGATAGCCTAAAACTAATGAAATTGATGGAACATTGTACAAAACTGTCTGAATTGGTGAGAAAAAGAAATGAGAGATTTAGTGAGCTAAAAAACAGAAAGAGAGATTGTGAGAATCTAAATTTATGATGGCAATGAATTGGAGTTCATACTGCTAGGCACAAACTTAACACTGCCAGTATTAAGTTAGTACTGCCAGGAATATCTTAATACTACTGGGTAAAGTTAATACGGCTGGACTTATAGTTAGTACTGTTAGGCTAAAATTAGTACTAGTGGGTGACCGTTAATACTATTTGAGGCATAACAGAATTTCCTTAATTAAATATAGCCGTTGTGAAATTTTCACCAACAACTCCGTCTATAGGTTTGACTAATTTGGAGAATTCATTATTATAGGATCCCAGTTACTTATATACCCCGACACATAAAGTGACGTTCGGGATATTTGACTAGGACCCGGGCTCGGGTTTTGCTTGGGATTAAACCCGAAACATATACAATATTAGATTAACTATCGAGCCCGATTCCTGATACTTTCCTATTACAACGTTAACTAATTGATTGACCGAGACTAACATACATAATGGACGAACTTCATGTTCGACTCAATATTTTGAGGCTAACAATCTCCCCCGAAGTGAGTTCATTGATGACACTCCTTCATGAGATCAATGAGATTGCTTTTGTCGTTAAGCTCATGTGTTCTTGGTCTTTCTTTTTGTCTTCGTTGTATGCTTGTTCCTTCATGCTTTGTGATCTTGACATTGAGCCTTTGTCATTATCTTTCAACTTTGTATTTTAGTTCGAGATCTTTAAATCTTATTCCTTGCTTGATTTGTCGTCTTTTCCATCTTGCGATCTTGTGTTTTAACCAACGTTCTCATACTATGCATCATCTTGAAAGCTTCAAATCAGAGTTAGCGGAAGTCTTTGTCTTTAAATCTTAAGGTTTCATGATAGATTGTCTTTGTAGAATGAGCATGAACATGTGGTAATGAATCGACTTTGGTTGATTGGGATACTGTCACCACCGTTTTAACCTGTAGGTTTACGTTAGTGATAATCAAGAAAATTGATTTGAAAATCAATCGACGTGTTACTTGTAAAAGCGTTTTTGTAACACATCGGGAGTTTTAAGCTTTTATCAAAATTCATCAACCGTCAATTCATTTACTGGACCAAATCGATATCCAGTTGTCACAAGTTTGATTCATATAGAATCTCGCAAGTCACCTATCAAGAGCTTGTTTGAAGCTGACTCAAGCAGGATTTCCATCTTCATTGTGAGTACTTATAGTATCACTCGGATATTCTGGCAAATATCACAAGGATATTGCGTAGGACTCTTGTTAACAGCTTGTGAACTTGATGATGTTCAACAAGTGTTTGAAATGGAATGTGTCCTAACGAGATTTTTATTGATCTCTTGGCTCTAGACTCGATTAGTGCATTTTAGTTTTAGTACTCGGAGGCTGGAGCATATTGCCACCTATTCAATATCAACGATCTCGGAATGAGATGTCAATAGATAACGTGTGTATCTCCGTGACAAATGAGACAAGTTTCTGTTGAGAGAAACCCGAATGGCTGGGAAGGGTTGTGCATTGCATCACTGGGTCTATGATGTCGTTTTCAATGTCAGCAATCAACTTGTGATTCTGACAGCATATGTATTGACCCGGTTTCTGCCTTAAGTTGTGTGGAGGGCTTCTTTCTTTAGACCCTTTATCCATACATTTCTTTACATTCTTCAACTCCTTCAATGCTAACCAGAACGTCATTACTACCACATGTTGTTATTGTTCTAGTGTTAGCTCAATCTTAGTCGGAACATTATTCCCATATACATTCATCTCCATTCATACCTAAGGACTGCTATTTCTAACTTTGGATTTAACCTTGGTAGATCCTCCGGTTCCTGGATGATCCATAGGAGTTGATCCTAACTCTAACCACTTATGACTTTAGAATCGTCGTGAAATTAAGAGTTGTTGGGTATAGATTCCAAACCATAAAACCTTTTCTTTTTACTGTCACACATAAGTCGAATTAGAATCATATTTTTAAATACATTTCTCCCCTTATTAAATTTTAAATAATAAACACTTAGTTTTTGAAATACCTTGTGATTAAAATATGTCTTGAAAATTCCGTGGGAGAAAATATTATCAGCATGAATGGTTTGGAACATTTTGATTATGTTTTGAATACATAAGAATTGTCATTGTTGATGTATCCAAAAACATTAAAACTTTGTTTTTCGAAAAACTCCCCCTCAAAAATAGGACCAATTGAGAAATTGTTGTCTTTTGAAAACATTGTGAGGGATGGAGTGTTGAACACACAATTTTGAAAGATTATGAATTGTCATCGAGAAATTCTTGAAAAATTGTGTTCAACTTTTTGAAAAACCAAATGTTAGAGGACTTCTCTTCTAACGCTAAGGGTAAGCGCACTGAAACGTACACTTTCCTTTTTCTTGAGCTAAAAACATTGAATGTCTTGTAAGAACAGCTCAAGACCGAGAAACGTTAATTTTCTCGTTATGAGGATAAGTTATAAACCTTCCTTTATTTGAAGTCCGGGTTATGTACTGATATTTGCACATAAGCCATCTAGAAAATTGGGTCAATTGTACCTTTAGTAAAGCCTTTGGACATCAAGAAGTTTGATAGTTCATCATACCAGGCTCTTGGAGCTTGCTTTAATCCATACAAAGCTTTCCTCAGAAGGTAGACTTTTTCTGGATGATCTGGATCAACGAACCCTTCTGGCTGAGCAACATAAACCTCCTCCTTCAGTGGACCATTAAGAAATGCCGTTTTCACGTCCATCTGATAGATTGGAAAAGACTTGTGTGCTGCGTAGGCAACGAAAATCCGAACTGCTTCCAAGCGAGCAACTGGTGCAAATGATTCTTCAAAATCAATACCCTCTTCCTGAGCATAACCTTTAGCTACAAGTCGTGCTTTGTTGCGAATTACAGTCTGATCTTCATCCTTCTTGTTCTTCCATAACCACTTTAGCTTTATAATCATCTTGCCAAATGGTTTGTCGACTAGTTCCCAACTCTTAGTCCTTGTCGAAAACGATGAAGTTCATCCTGCATTGCTTCGATCCATGCAGAATCAGCCATTGCCTCCTTAATGTTCTTCGGTTCAACAATACTCACCGTGAGCGCGAACATACACATTTCAGGATCTGTGGCAAGCTGTCGTCTTGTTTGAACTGGCATGGTTGGATTTCCACGAACTTGTTCTAATGGATGATCTCTGGTCCATCGAAAATCATGACTTTGTGGTTGAAATGAATGCACATCGGTATTATCAATGTTGCGTGAGGAAGACTCACCAATTTCTTGTACCCGTATACAAAAAGGATTGATAAATTCATCTTCTTGAAATGATGCATTCGGTGCTTGATCATTGTTGTTGTCCTCAGCATGACCGTGTGCTGGATTGTAATATTCTTCAAGTAAAGGACTGAAGAGAAATTCCAACCCTTGTTGTGACGAATCTGTCTTCTCTGCTGTAGGAACAACATTTTGTCTTGGGGACGGTCAGAGTTGTCATAATCTGACGCCTTTTTTCCTTGAGGAACGAGGCCTGAAGAGATATTATCAACAGATCATCTCTTGTCGTTGTGATTGGGCGAGGTCTGAACTGTTGTGATCAGACATCATTTCTTTGATTTCATCAAACTTGATATGAATGGACTCAACTATTAAGCGTGTTCTCTTGTTGTAAACACGATATCCTTTCGACTGAGTAGAATATCCCACCATGACACATGGATCCCCTTTTTCTTTCATCTTATCCAAATTTTCCCCATCTCTAGTTCAGTCACAATGCCACCAAAGATGTGAAGAGGTTTTACTGACAGGGATTTCCTGTCATTAATGATGTGACACCGGGGGCCGTCTTTCCATGAGTCGATATGATGATTGATCTATTCTGAGTATAGCATGCGGTTGCAACTGCTTCAGCCCAAAATGATAATGGAAGCTTAGAAGCTGAGAGCATTGTTCGAGCAGCCTCAACAAGAGTGCGGTTCCGTCTTTCGACAACGCCGTTCTGTTCAGGTGTTCGAGGAGTGGAAGTCTGATGTTCAATGCCTTCTTCTTTGAAATAAGCATGGAGTGTCTTGTTCAAGAACTCTGTGCCTCTGTCAGTACGGACACTAATAACTTGAGCTTGAAGATTGCGTTGAATCATCGTGAGAAAGTCTTTGAGAACTTCTGGTGTTTCATCCTTGGATCGTAGAAAAAGAGTCCAAGTGGTAATCTTTGAATAGTCAGCAACAATCACCAGAAAATATATTTCTTCCCATTTATGCTTGCAACCCGCATTGGACCACACAAGTCCATGTGAAGCAAATTCAGCCTTCCTTTGGAACTTGGAACAGCTTTTGACTTAAATGAGCTTCTTTTTGCTTTACTCATTTCACAAGACGAACAAAGTTGATCCTTGACATATGTCAACTTAGGTAAGCCTGTCACAATATCTTTCTTTGATAGTAAGGTGATGTAATCGAAGTTAAGATGAGAAAGTCTTCGATGCCATAACCATGCTTGAGTTGGTGAAGCTTTAGCCATGAAATAGATTGGAGTTGATGAAGTTGTTTCTTGAAGAGATATTGTGTAAGACAGTATCCACGATTACCGTTAGTAAATCGTTTCCCTGAAGAGCTCTTCAAAACAAGTAGATTTCCTGAAAGCAACCTCCAAATCCGCATCACAGAATTGACCAACCGAGAAAAGATTGTGATTGAGGCCTTCGACGTAATAAACCCGTTTGATCATGACATTTCCTTGATTCAGATCTCCATAACCAAGAATTGGAGCAAATTGATCATTTCCAAAACGAACAGTACCCAGAAATTTCTCCACAAAATTACACAACAGCTTGAGATTGCCCGTCATGTGCTTTGCTGGTTTGGGGATTATAAAAATCTAGAATGACGAACTCTCTTTCTTAATGCATTTTTAAATAAATTCTATAAAAAATTTATCATTGTTTTTTTTATCTATTATTGAATAAGTGGTTAAAACGGGGGCGCTTTCGAAATAAATGATGTTTGAACCATTCTTAATGGATCTTCTGTTCTTGTTTGATTCTGAGGGGTCATAAGTTAGGGGGTTTAATTATTTATTTCCAGGCGTGTTTTATAAACATTGCGTGTGGGACCAGCAATGGCTAAGTGTGGGAAAATTTGATGTGTGCTTAAACACACATCATTTATAACCCGAAAAATACTATTAATTGGACTAAAAACATGAAATATGCTTAATATTATTGCAAATATGTTTGGTTTGTGTTTTTATATCTTGCAGGTACTAAGGATTGAAAACAAAGAAAAAACAGAAATTTTCGGGTTCGATTCGATCAAGTTTACTAATTATTCGAGATCAAGACGAAGTCGTTAATATTTCTCATGCATGCCATTGGAAAGAGCACGGAAATTACAAGTCTATCGGTACCTTACTTGACCCCCAAACCTTTCTTTATTTGAACACCTTACAGTCCCTTTTGAAACTTTAGACTTATTTGAAACTGATCCTGACCAAAAAAGGCCATAAATGATTATTTCTCCAAATATCTATAAAACTATGCCTTAGATGAGTTTGGTTCTTGGGGCTTCCTTAGAGTATTACTCGGGAGGTCCCGAGTTCGATTCAGCTTAGGGTATAGTTGGTAATATCCACGTCAGCATCCACGTGGGATGCCACGTGGGCACACGTGGATCTACGTGGCATGCCACGTGGCGGACCCGACCGATGATTGACGGTCAACCACCATTGACCGGTGGTTCGGCGGTGGTCAACGGTGATCCACCACCATTGACCGTCGTTGACCACTGTCGTTGACCGCCGCCATTGACCACAGTTGATCGGCGTTGACCGGTTGTTGACCTGCCACGTGGCGTGCCACATCATGGCGTCTGGCCAATCAAAGGTTGCCACGTGGCACTTCTAATCATTAGTACGAGGTTCTACGCAGGGGTCAGGTGCGGATACAAGGTGGCGGTTCAGGTACGAGGTAGAGGCTCTTTTATTGGTTCGGCAGGCTCGGAGGTTGGCTTGGGCACCCGAGCGAACAAAGGAATGTTCTAGGTAGACACGTGGGGGCTCTTTGATTGGTAGATCCAGCTGTTTATAGCTGCAACGAGGTTTTTTTCCCCCCACCCCCCCCCCCCCCCCCCCCCCCCCCCCTTTTTTTTTTTGTGTGAAAACAATCATTGGCAATGCAGGAAATTTCCTATGAAGCTTCCTAGACACGCTCCCCTCAAGTAAATTACAAAAATACCTCTAGATCTGGAGCTCTTATTGGTTGATCACTTGAAAGGATGAAAATACCCCCACCCCACTTGGGCTATTTATTTGGACGAGTAGCAGCTCATTTGAGTGTTAGATTTTTAGTTTATTTTTCACATAGTAGTTGTAGTGTAGTTTTAGGAGTAGGAGTAGTATAGTTTAGCTTATTTTGGGATTATTGTAAAAGCTTATTGAAGCTTATTAGATCTAGCTTATTGTAACTCTTTAGCTTATTAATGAAGAAGTTTATTTCAAAGATTGGTGTTTTCTTTAGCTTATTATTTTGCTTATTCTCTTGTCTTTTTGCTTATTTCTATAATAAGCTACATGCCGTATAGCTTATTTTTTGATCTGATTCTTAAGCTTATATTCTAATAGCTACTTTCATAGCTTATTTAGACTAGCTTATTTTATATGCTTTTTGATTTAAAGCTTTTCGAGTTAGCTTATTTTAGCTTATTTTTGATTGCTTATTTTTCTAGCTTATTGTTTGTATCTTATTTTTTCAAAACCTTTTAATTAAGTTTTTTAGTCTTATTGAAATAGCTTAATCATTTAGATCTACTAGCTTTAGCTTTTCTATTTCAAAATACTTAATATTTTGAAATTAAAGTTTTTAGCTTATACTTATTCATATTGGTCTACCATTGTTTGGAATTGTGAATTTGATGGAAACTCATCTTCTAACCTCTTGCGTGGAGTTAAGGTCTTTTAGCTTATTTTTTAGATTAAGTTTTAAGATTTTTAAGTATTTATCTAGCTAATTAGTGAATAAAGTTCATACCCTTTACTAGCTAATTAGTTATTTAAATTTATTCAGGTTTAAGCTTTAGATTATTAAATTTAGTTTATTAGATCGGGTGGTTTTTAATTCGAATTCGGTTCATCATTCGGTTCTATCTTTTTTTTTATTTTCTCTTTTCATATTTAGTATTTAGATTTATTTAGTTATGATGATTATGTATGCTTTAATTTTCTTGATTAATTTGCATAGTGAGTAAGATTTTATATATGCTTGTTAAGTGATAAATTGTTTAGTGAATTAAGTGTGATTAATAAAAAAGAGAAAATATTGATTTGTTATTTTATATCCAACTTAGTTTATTGTCTTGATTTATTCGAGCGGGCAACAAGCCGTAAGAATAACTAGGCATTAATTTAGTAATAGATATCTTTATAATGTTGTTTTTTTTTTTTTTGTTTTTTCTTAATTTTAGTCTAGTTTTAGTAGTTTTTAAATTTTAGTTTTAAATTCAAAAAACCAAAATTAAAAGACATTCAAGCATCAAATGAAACGCTTTCGTGAATTTCAAATTAATCTCTCATTGGGACACGACATCCGGAGGATCTATTATTACTTTTCCTAAAGTAATTTTTATCTGACGTGATTACTATATTATATTACTCAACTAGTCTTTCGGGACGAATCAATAATCATACATGATAGTTCTGATTACAACATGATCTGTACAGATGAGATACAAAATGAAAATACGGTCCTAAGGCAATGCTAAGATGGGAGGTTAACCATAATATTTGAATGCCATACAGTATAGCTTAAAATGATGATAATGATCCATTACAACTACTAGTAGGAGTTACCCATAATACTTAGCTAGCTATACAGGATAGCTAACAAATGATACAATACTAACAGCTACTACCAGCATCAGCTGGTCCATCCTGAGGTCCTGCCTCTACCGTGCGCACTAGCTCCCTGAACCTGTCGTGCTTATGCCGTTTGTGGACTCGTACAGTCTGTCCTCTATCTCTAATCCTCTGCTTTGTAGTACATCGACATCCCTCTGCAAAGCTCTAAACTGGGCCTCCATGGCCTGGCTCCTGCTCTTAGAGTGAGCCCATGCCTGTCAGGCAATAACAGCCTCACGTTCACAAGAAGAAGCCATCGAGCGAAAGTATATCCTCTCCCTCATCAATAGAGAAACCTGAGCTCTTAGCAGAGCTCGGTCATCCTGTGCGTCCTTACAACGCACCTAGAGCTCATGAGTCTCCCCACCTTTGGAGTTGTAACATGAATCTGTTAACATTATCATTGACCACCTCCGACGACGATAATCGCTCGATTCTCAGAAGCACAGATACTAGCATCCACAGTATCATTGAATCATAGTTCAAACACTTACTAGTCAATGCTGCCCAGCCTGCTAGGAGCAGCAGCAGCCCGAACTCTCCCAACCTCTTTAACCTGGAAGTGGGAGCAGAGAATGGCTCTCTTCGAAGGGGCATGTCTCGGGGATATAATCTTTGTGTTGTAGTAGATGGTAGCAACAGGGGTAGTGATGGTATCTCTGATAGATGGTGGGTGGGTGGTGATGTAGCTCTCACCCAAATCTCAGCTGCTCTGTAGCCCAGTGGTGCCTCAGCATAGGTAGGGCTAGTATGGGTAGGTGGTGATGGTAGTGTTAATGGTGGTGAGGGAATCTGGGGGAGTGGAGATGATAGAGGAGTAAGTGGAGATGGTGGCGGTGATGGTGGAGTAGGTGCAGCAGCATACTCAGT
Source organism: Tanacetum coccineum (assembly GCA_026074375.1). Classification (NCBI taxonomy): domain Eukaryota; kingdom Viridiplantae; phylum Streptophyta; class Magnoliopsida; order Asterales; family Asteraceae; genus Tanacetum; species Tanacetum coccineum. The sequence goes on along the minus strand of BQNB010035285.1, from coordinate 42,060 downwards.
AATGCGTGCCTCCATGGATGCTGCCATAGGTGGTGGAAGTCTAACAGATATCCCAGCCTTGCGAAGTCTAGGTGATCTAGGTGGTGTGGGTGTAGACTCGTCTGTCTCGAATGCCTCTATATCCTCAGCTGAGGAGACAGGGTCAACAGTATGTAATGCAGTGGAGTCGGCCGAAGCTAGATGCTCCTCCTTCTCCTCGTCCTCCTCCTCGTCCTCCTCATCATCATCATCCCTGGAGGACTCATCATCATCATCTCCTCCATCAGCAGGATAATCAACGGGATCCTCCTCAGGGTTCTCCTCTGGATCCGAGTTAGCAACATAGCCCGATGATAGGGATGTAGGTAAACCATATTCTGGCTGCTCTCAATAGGTACTCAACGTACTGATGGTACTAAGTACTCCGGGACTTTGGTCCGGTATATAATATGGTGAAAGCGGTGCCCTGCTCTGGCTCCTCAGGCCAGGCACATAGTCTGGTGCAAGGTGGGTGATCTGGACAGGCCGTAGTTTGGTGATTGTGGTGCATTGTCCTGGGGACTGCGGTGCCTCTGGCTCATCATGCCGAAACCCACCGAATCTCCATGGGCTCAAGAATCAGTATAAACAGATGGTAGGTAACATGGATGATGAAGACATAACTGCTCGTAACAATATAATTAACTTATATAAGTATATTATATAAGACAGTGTAGTATATACGTAATATAATATAAATACGTATATAGATCATGTAAGCAGTCATGTAAACAAATAGTGTATGTATGTCCGTGAAAAACTTTTGTATGATGCAATGTTTGAAAACAGTTATAGTCCAAGTAAAAACATTTGACCTGGTTCTCTATAACCTTGGCTCTAGATACCAATCTGTAACACCTCCAAATAGGGTCGCAGCGGAATATGGATCTGAGAGTGTTACATCATAGATCAATAGAACAAGATATGATAATGACTCTATATGTGTCGTTTGAAAATGATACATTGGATTTAATAAACTTGTTTGTTACATAAGCCCAAAGCTTAACTTGTTCATCCTTGTATGTGTAAAAGTTTTTTAATTTACATAAACAAATACTCTAATAATGTTTTGCACTCAATTCTCCATGCAATAGACTCTCAAAAGATGTCGACCAATGTTTCCTGTCATGTACCTTATTGAACCTAAGAAAAATATGTTTTTAAACGTCAACATATAAAGGTTGGTGAATTCTTAGGTTTAAGTAATGTATGAAGTAGGACCACAGATTTCAAAGTGCAAGACATTATAAAACAACATACAATATCTCAAAATGTCTATTATGGCAATACGCCTAATTATGACACTGAAGCTACAACATGTATGTGTGCAAATTAATGCAAATAATGTGCCCGTGTAGATGTTCAACCCGCAACATCCAAAGTCTGACATGGTATATATTCGTCGTTTCGGTACCGCCAAAACTAGTGAGCGCTACTCACCCAAACGGGGATGTCAATCCCAAATAGATCTATTAATAACATTCGCGCTTACAATCCAGTAATTAACAGTTTATGATTCATGGGCATAGTAGGTTACAACTACTTAGGCAAACTCGTAATTTGTTTAAAGTGTACTTGCGTCCAAATGTAAAACAATGCATGTTTCTCACCTTGAGAATTGTAAATCATTGGAATCGTATAAAAATAAGGCTATGAACTCACCTCAAGTGAATGATTTAATTATATAAATCAAATAAGAGATATGTCTCACGGAATCCGAATGCAACCTAATTAATTATAGGCCGTATAAGTATAATGTATTTAATTTAAACACAACATCGCAAGTTATATGTTACACCACCACCTAATAGTTTTTGTTTAGTTTACAAGTCGAAACAATATTTAAATCGTATTTGATAAATAAATGTCTACGTAATATAAAATGTTATCTTTGTCCAACAATTGATTATTTGTTAATAATACATGATTTAATATTTTTATTGATTATATAATGATATTATATAATTAGTTTAATTATTTTATAAAATAATATTTATAAAGTTAAAAACGTATATAAATATTATATAAATGATACTACAATATTTCTTAAGGTTCTTATAGCTCAAACGGACTCGAAAACACTCGTAAACCATATTTTTAATTTCTATCAGATTGTATATTTTTATAAAAATTACAAAAAATTATTTATAAAAATTACTTAGTTTTTGTAATTTCTATTTATCCGAAATCTTTAAAAACTCATAACCTGCTCATTTTAACTCCGTTTCGCGTGTTCTTTATATGTATAAAATCGTGACGAGATAATCTGTACTAATAAAATACTCACTGCTTTTATAAAATTTTTGTCAATACAGTAAATTCAAAATGTATTTATAAAACTATTTTTATAACTTTAAATCTTTCAAAACTCATAACTCCTACATTTTAATTCCGTTTTTAGTGTTCTTTATATGCACGGTTTCCTATTGAGATGCTCTATCATAATAAAAGATTTATAAATTTTCTCAGTTTCGAATAAGTGTTAGTTTTTATAAAACTATTTTTATAAAAACACTTTTATATATTTAATTATCGTAAACTCGTAAAATTCATAACTTCTTCGTTATAGTTCAGTTTTTCAAGTTCTTTATATGCACGGAATCCTCATAATAAATACTATTTAACTCAATAGTTTTATAATTTTATAAAATTCGAATCTTTACAGAATCATTAACATAGTCCGCATATATTTATTATTATTTATATATTTATATATATATATATATATATATATATATATATATATATATATATATATATATATATATATATATATATATAAAGTGTATAAACTAGTTTTTATAAATTATTACTTGATTAATTTGTACAAGTCCTTTAAATTAATTTATACCATATGTCTTACATATTTTGGGTCCTCATATTCATGTCCATCATGCTTGTCCAAGTAAAGTGTCCTCATATTAATTTGTATATAAACTTTAATAATAAACTTTTAACAATTCAATTCATAAATCAAATCTATAAATTAACCAACACTTATAAGAAGTATGTTCATGCATTTTAAACATCATTTCACCATAGATAATAATATTTTCGAATCTTATACATGCTTGTTTTAATTTATAAACCATAAAAACAAACTCTAGGTGGTGATTAACATAATAACAAGTATATTAAATATGTAAATGAATAATTAGAAAGATTATGGTTTAAGTAGACCTTAAAAGAGTGTAGGGAAATGGAGAACACAAAATCAAACCCCAAATAACAAACCCTAATTCGAAACCATTTTCTTCTTGATTAAACCTTGTTAAATTCACCCAAGCTTCCAATAAACCTTGAATCACCTTAGATATAACTACTAACAATACTAGTACACTTGTATCTTTGTAAAATCAAAGACTATGAAACCCCTAGGATTATAAATTTGAGCCGTGGGTTTTGTGTGTATAGAGAGAGTTTGTGTGTGCTTTGTTTACTTGCAAATGAAAGAGTAAACTAGTTTATCTAAGACTTGTTATATATAGTCAATGTAATGTGTAAAAACTACCTTAAAATACCATGGATTAGTAGTGGTTTTCAGGAAAAGTTGTAAGGATTTGTAAGGTGTTCTCCTCCTCCCTATAAGGAGGGAACAGTGTGTGAGATATTTAATTTTTTAAAAAAATGTGGAAAGTGGGTTTTTTAAAAAAATTTTGATGAAAAAATGAGTGGCTAGGATTGGTTCATTGGGTCTATATTGAAATTTTGGCAGTCAAGTAAATACTCATTTTCATAGGAAAAACTAGTTGAAAAACAATGGCGCAATTTTTGTATTTTGAATCGATTGTTAGCTAGCCCAAACGAGTCCCGAACCATTAATTAACAAAAGTTACACTTTTGATCCCTGTGGTAATATTTACATCATCGACCCTAAAGTATCTTACCCTTGTCACATTCTTTTATAACTTTCTAGTATATATATATCAAAACATTTAGGGTTTCCTTCATTTGTAACCCTAGCCACACACGCATATATACTCTCCTCCTCTCTAAATATTTTCCGGCGTCGCTCTTCTTTTTCCGGCCAGATTCCGGCGACGCTCCGACGCTCCACTATCATCCCCGTCGCCACCATCATTATCTCCATGCCACACCACCATTTTTACCATCATCACCGCACCACAATCACCACCACCCACCTCCGGCCAACCCACCAGCCGCCACCTCGTCACCATCCTCCACGCCGTCACCCTCGCTGCCCACCACCACGTCATCATCGCCACCAACCACCGCAACTACCATCATCACGTTCACCCCGTCACCATCTTCACCTCCACCATGCCACTACCATGACATACATCACCACCAGCCGCCATCCCCGCGGCACAGCCGCTGTCACCACCTCGTCAGCCACCACGCCGCCACGTCACAACAACCGAAACCACCACCACCTTCATATCATAATTTCCAAGTTTGGTAGGTTAAACTTTTTATAAAAAAAACTAATAATGAATCTTGTGTGGTTTTGTTTATTTAAACTTGTTTCATATTTGTTCGATTTAGTTTTCTTTTGATTCTTTTGTTTGCGATTGATTTACACGCCTGAAAAGGGAGTTTGTTTCGGCAGATTAACACCTAAGGGTGTGTTTGTTTTTTTGCGTTTAACTGCCCAAGGGGGCGTTTGGTTCTGCATTTTACTGCCCATATAGGGTGTTTGGATCTAAGTATAAACTGCCAAAGGGGTGTGTTTGTTTCTACAGTTAATACCTAAGGGTGCGTTTGGCTATGTAAACCACCACAAAGGTGTGTTTGTTTATGTGGTTTGTCACCACAAGGGTGCGTTTGGGTTTTTAAATAAACAAGGGTGTGTTTGGTTGTCTGTTTAACAGCCGAAAGGGGGCTGTTTGGTTTTGAAAACAACCCATCCGGGGTGTTTGGTTTTACTGTTAACAGCTCATAAGGGCGTGTTTGGTACAGCAGCCCCTTAACGGGGTGTGTTTGGTTTTGTTCTTTTTATTTTGATTTATTTATTTGATTGATCTCGTTTAGTTATAAATTTAAAACACGCGGATATAAATTGCAACATATATTGATTAAGGGAAAACGATGAGTTTTGTAAAAATGGGAAACGTCGTATAAACGAATAGGTCATGCCGAAATTTATAAAAAAAATCTATACTTAGTAATTTTCATTTAAATTCTTATTATGTTAAAAACCCGATAAATGGACAAAGTTATATAGTTTTAAGACTATTAAATTGTAATTATACAATAACCCGGTGAATAATCGAAAACTATACTTTTACAAACGAGATAACTATTTTAACTAACCCGTCGAGGAAACGAAATACTAATTTATAAAATGTTATTTTATAAATTCCCGACTAGAAAATAAAGATATAGTTTTGTAAAAACGTTAGAAACCTCGTTTACATAATTCGTAACTTTAAAACGTGTGTTTACCTTTATGCAAGCACTCTTTATTAATTTAGTTAAGTGATTTCCGAAAACGTGTCGAATTATATTGTTACCATTATTTTCTCACGTTTCTTATATAATACTTGTAAAGTATTATATATTGCGACTTATTCTTTTGGTTGTTGTCTTTATTATATAATTCACCATATGAATTATATAATTGTTTCTTTTTCATATGTAATATATACGGAATATATTACACACTTTGCGTTTGCTTTTCGATTTATTTTATTTAACCAACCACCAAACTCATACAACTTGAAATCCAAATCCTTTATCAACGTGTCGCGTTGATGTACTCATCCATCGGAAAACCTAGATTCATCATCCTAAGCTAGTAGGATATAACCGTTAAGATTGACTGCAACTTCTTGGTCGAGCCGTTCCGTTCTCCGTTTGTGCTGTGCTTATTATTTGCATTTCTGCTAGTTGCTCTGCAACATCAAGGTGAGTTCATAGCCCCACGTTTTACTTGTTTTACATATACTTTACTACTTTTGGGGTGAGAAACATGCTCGTTTACAAACTCGTTTACGTTACTGAATTTCAAACTCGTTTATACGTTGATTACAAACTCGTTACATGATTGATGTCACACTCGTTTTTACTTATGGATTTAAGTGCTTTAAGCTTTTACGAAAACGTTGATTACTTTTACATTGGACACAAGTGTTTTCTGTTATCGTTTCCTGTTTATGTGTTGCCTAAGTTTTGCTACAAACCACTATTGCCCGAACTATCATGAACCGTTAGTCACCTATGGCCAATTGGATTGGTTAAGTGAGCGCGAATGCGTAAATAGATCTATTGGGACTAATTACCCCTATCTGGTTTGGTTCTAAATATGCTGCGAACAAACGGATATATGTCATGTCGATTGTGCGTTGTGGTGGTCTTTGGTTTGGGACACCAGTTAAGGGCAGGAATACTATGTGGCATGATATGATATGCCCTACTTTATTAGCATCGGTGTCATGAGCTTAGCGCAACAATAAATACTTGCATGTGAAGTTGTATTTGTTATAACGGTCACATGTGCTTTGTATGTGAAATCGTAAACTGCTAAGATTGTCACATACGCTTTGAAATCTTGTGGTCCACACTACTTTGGTTGAACATTTCCAATTACTAAACACTTTTCATAATACTTTGAGTGAAGCTGTATTCACTAAACGTTTTTTATCCTCGTAAATGTTTTACTTAAACCTATGAATTCACTCAACTTTATGTTGACCGTTTTTAGCATGTTTTTCTCAGGTGATTAGCTTTGGACTTCTTGACGTGCTATGTGGAGTCTACGTGCAATATGATACCCTATTTCAAGACTTATCAAATTATCATACTCGTTGTCTTTTGAAAAACATAAATTTCGCTTCCGCTATCTTTTAAAACTAAATTATGCTTCCGCTACATTTTACTTATGCTTCCGCAAATGTTTAATTTCTTTTAAATCTTGTAAAACTTATCTATTTTTAAATAATGCAACGAGTTATGATTTTCAAAACATCTATTAGTGGTCGTTCTCTTGTGCCTTGTGTTCGAAGTATGATGAAGTCACGCCCTCGGACACGTATTCCGTCCAGGCCCCGTCTAGGGGTGTGACAGGATTGTTGCTTGGAGGAGCTTGAAGGAGCATCTCGAGTGTCAGACTTCTTCCATGCTAATGACTAAGGAGCTTGAGGCTGTGATGAACCGGAAGCGCCAGCGTCATGTTGTCTTCTCTTACTTAGAAGCGAATCTGGTGGAGGAGGAGGAGGATCTTGATCATCACGTCATCTCTTACGAGACTTATCCTTTTTAGCGTGAAACTCATCCCTCTGTGCACGTTCCATAGATGCCTCAAGAGCTTCATAGAGTGCAATATGTTCCGGAAGTGATTTGTAAGAGCCAGTTTCAAACATCCTTTGGTGAATCATTTCTTTCATATCTTCTTCGGACAAGTCTCTGAAGCGGTCTCGAAGGGGAGCCTGTAGAGCTGTTTGAACAGCCTTTTTGACATTTTCACGGACTGCTTCATTAATCTTATAAGGCAGATCCCTAAGCTCCAAAGTGTAGACCCTAGATCTAAGATTCCAAGTTGTGTTATCAATATTCTTGTTATTCTGCTCTAAATCAGAGAGTTTCTTTTCAAGAGCTGCGACATGTTCAGCTAACTCTGATTCAGGTGTGCTTTGTTGTTATGGAGGAGGTGGAAGGGGTATTGTTGTTGTCGTTGTTGGTGCTGTAAAGATTGGTGTTTGAGTGGTAGATGATGGAGGTTTAGGAGGTGAAAGATCAATTACTGGTGTGGACAGTGGAGGAACAGAGGAAGACGCTTGATATATTGGAACAGTGACCATGGAGACCACTTCAGCTTCCACATTGAGTTTTCCCGGTTCATCATCAGTGGATTTGTCATTAATGAATTGATCCCCAATAGCATATGCATCCTCCAGATTCTTCATTGACGAGAGAGTCTCGGTTAAGCTTAGAGGATCCTCTAGGATGACATGTTCATCAGCCTTTTAGGCAGGGGTGAGTCTTTTGGCAAAATTCTGATGATTCACCCTTTTAGCATTGTTCCAAACAGGTTTTACCACCCTTTGATAATTACAATCAACCTGCAAATGATCAAAACTTCCACACACGTAACAAGCTTTGTTAAACATCTCAAAATAGCACTAACTTTTGCTTAGAAACAGTAACACAAACCTTAGCAGCAGTAACTTTAAGATCATCATGAAGTCTTTTAATCCCAACAGGAATACCTGCCAATGAGAAAATAGAGTAACTTAGACAAGAAGAGGGCTCGGGTTATGGTTTAGGATATAGACAAGCAGCTTTATCAGAGGAGGTTGATGCGGAATCTAAAGAAGATCGTTGGTGGAAGAGAATACGGGAATGATCTCAGGCTACTAGAAAGGACAATATAGCTTTGTCATATGTTGTCCCATTTCATTTCAGGTCTATTCCTCGTATATAATAAAATCTTGTAAATATGTAAATAAATAGCGTAGACTAAAAATTAGGCATATATAGTGTTTGAGTACGAATTTTATTCAAGAATTTCTTAGTAAATTCAAAAAAATTCAAATTAATGTACTCAAACACCATATAATACCCTCAAAATTTGAGGGGGAGCATTAAAATGTTCCTCATATGGCTTGTTAATAATCAGAACATTTTTCTCCCCAAATGCATATATATTTTAAATCAATTAATATCCAAAATATTAAAAGATTTAACATTTTTGATAAGGGGAGAAAATGTGATTAATATATATGAATAATGATGTGATTCTATGGACTCAAGTGCGAGCTTCAACCTTCATGTGCTAAACATTTTTGAATATCGATGCACATGTTGAGGGGGAGCAATTTCTGAAAGTAAAACCATCAAGATACTAAATGATTTTCAAAGTATCTTGATCGATGTTTTCAAATGGTTTTAAGGCTGAGAATAATACCAAAAGACCGACCATGTTTGTAATTACTTGGAGTTATAAGGTGGTTAGGATTAGGTATTCATTCCCACGATCCAGCCAGAATCGGAGGGATCTACCCATGGATAATCCACTAGATAGTGTAGAAGTCATTAGGTATGATATGAAAAAAAGAGTAAAAGTGAGAATAAGAGAATAGTGCCGACTGAGATGGAGCTAGTACTGGAACAAACCCAACAAGGTACTAGTCATGAAGTCTCGGTAAGCGCTGAAGGGGTTGAAGAATGAAAAAGAATTATAAGGATAAAGGGTGAAAAGAAAGAATCCCTCCATACACTTAGGCAGAAACCGAGTCAATACATAAACTGTCGGAAACACTAAGCTGTTGTCTAGTATTAAAGATAGTCATGGACCCAGTGACGCTATGCACATCCCTCCCCAGCTACTCAAGGTCTTTCAACAGACTCTTGTTTCATTTCTCACGGAGATTACACTTCTCACTTCGATTTAGTTGGTATTGAAAAAGGTGGTAGTCCACTCCATCCTCCGATTACTAAAACCAAAGGTGCACTATTGAGTCTAGAGTCAAAAGAGATCATCCATAAATCTCACTAAGGTACTGTTCTAATATATTTGTTGCTCACACACTGTGAAAACAAGTAATAACTTAAGAGTCCTATGCATTATCCTTGTGATCTTACCAGAACATCAAAGTGATACTTAAGTATTCACAGTAACGATGGAAATCCTGCTTGAGCCAACATAAAACAAGCTCTTGGTAGGTGACTTGTGCGATTCTATATGGATCAAACTTGTGACAACTGGAAAGAAATGATGGTGCGATTCTACATGAATCACACTTGTTCCAGTACATGAATTGACGATTGATGAATTTTTGAAATGCTTAACACTCTCGACGTGTCACAAAAAACACTTTGGCAAAAGTGACACGTCGATTGATTTTCAAATTAATTTTCATTTCAATCGGTGAAATAGTAACTCACTGGTTCACTCATACCGTGTTGTCTGCTTTGAGACGCTCCGGTAATAAGAACGGCTAGTACAACTGCGAAACCCTGTCAAAAAGATTCTTCGGAATTCTATCTGATCACAGGCAGTATTTATACTGATCAACGGGGAACCGTGGTTATTGCAACCGTATTCGACGAAGTGACAAAGACACTCTCATCCATATCTGTTGATTATCACTAACCTAAACCTGCAGGTATTCCGGATGGTGGCAGCAGCTAGACATAGACGTGTCAAGATTCATAGCCGCATGCTCATACTCGACCGGCATTTATAAAGACATCATGAAAGCTCAAGTACATGTTTCAAAGACTTCCGCTACTCTGATACCGTACGTCCTTCTTGAAGCGGCGAAGTGTTAAAGTTAAAGAACTTTAAGAAATATGCATTATTAAAGCTTTCAAGTTAAAGAATCAAGAAAAGTATGAGCATGTCGGTCCAAAGTCACAAGTACACAAGATGGCAAACATTACAAGATGGCGAAAAGAGATTATGGTTGGTTGATGGTCACAAGAAGTTCAAGATCACATTCATGTCAAGTCAAAGATACAAGTCATAGCCTAAAGTCAATGATCACTACGCCATATTCACAAGAAAAAGAAAAGAAAAAGAAGTATGCGAGCACAAGAACGAAGACCTTCATAGTATGATAGGTTTAAGTTTTTGTAAAATGGAGTGACCTCCCTTAGTAGGAGATTGTTAGGAACACGAAAAGTGTCGGTCACTTCCGATTACAAGCTACAAGGTGGTCGACCGTCTGACTAACGACTCACGATTTTTGCAACCTTGATTGCAGGTACAAGCTATGTAAAGACTGGAAGATTCACGAGGCCATTGACATATGAAGATGAAACATTTCTTGATTTGGAATTGTTATATTATTGCTGATATTGTAGTTTTAGTGATCACGTTTTGCTAAAAATGTGGTTTCACAACTTTGTAATATGACATATTAAAATATTTTAGTCGGAGTTGAATAAGAATAAAATTAATTTTACACGATCATCCAGCTATTTGCTTTATTTTTGTTGTATTCTATATTACATTCTTTTGTGGTGCCAAACAAGATAATCAATATTTTAACATATTCCCTTGCTCTATTATTTGGTATCACCAAATAACGAAATTATTTCTCTTTCTATTAGGTTATTCATTTCTTAACAATTCCATTATGTGCTACAATTCCATACTGTGCCACAATTCCATTTTGTGTGATTTACTCGTACTAAATACCCTTTAATTGTATGATGTCTTATTTGGGTTGACCGAGCTTATTTATACTACATTATAAAGTATTTGGGACTTCCATATTTAGAAAGTCTAAAAATTAAGACTTTTCATATTTAGAAGAAATTCAAAAGAGTCCTGACTCTCTTTTTCTTTTTATGATTATGAAATATCACTTTTAACAACAAACACATTCATCTAACAATTTTTAGTAACAACTTTTTGTTATTGCAAATCTGATCAATCTCCATCTCATTTAAGGAAACACAACTATCAGTGACAATGTGTCCACTTAAACAAAAAAATCACTTTTATTTTTAAATTGAAATATTTTTTTATCTATTTACTTTTTTATGATTTAATTTTATCATATATTTTAAAATTTTGTGTATTTTTTAAATACAACATCCATGTGTTAGGAATATATGGGTTTATTGAGATTTTGTGGTTTTATTATGTTTTAGATGCTGGCCACCTAAAGACATCACTTTGGCGCGGTAACCATTCTAATAATTTTATAAGATGGAGGTGTACATTTGTGAGCAGAGAGCGACATGGCGAAAGAGGAACTAAGTGTGTAGGGAAAACGGTTGTAAATTGCAGATATAGATATTTGTGATGTAATGCCATAGCTCAATCAATGTCGGGGGGCTTGTGTCTATCTTGACGTTGTAGCTGTCGAAGACAGAGCCGAATGGCATTTTTTGTTCGAAGGCTACCTATTAAGATAGTTCATTGATGCAACATAAAACAATGTCTGAAAGTTGTTAATGTGTGATGGAATGGTAATAGTTGATAGCGTATCAGATTTTTAGTAATCTGAAAGCTTGGTCTTTTTGCTCCCCCCTTACGGGAGAATGGGGAGCGCTTAAAAAGAACAGTAAGGAGAGGGAAGATTCGTTTGGTGCTCGGGAGTAAGCGCGGCTTACAGCTAGCGGGCTGGTCGTAGAGGTATCCTGTCGTGGTTGAGAAGGTGTTCATTGTATCCCGCTCGAGGGGAGGCGAGAGAGCTTTTTAGGAGGGGGGGGTGCGCACGGCGCACCGTGGGGTCGAGGGTATGGAACACGTGCGTGCAGTTGTGGGATGTTGGAGGGAGGGGGGTTCAGCAAAGCCGGGCCGGGGCAAGCAGGAAGGGCCTACCTCTTCAATCTCAGAGGGAAGCCCCCCGCCGGGGGGGTTTGGGGGAGGGGGGGCTAAAGTCACCCGCAAAATCCAAACCAAGCTGGGCCGGGGCGAGCTGGAAAAGCGCTGCTTGGGGAGTAGCGCTTCAAAGGACCACTCAAACACTATACAAAACTGAAATAATTCAAATACATTTGACACCTACAATAAAAATAGAAATCAACTTTGTTCGGCATGGTATATGTTTAGTATTATTTATAAATGGGTTTTTCTAACTAGTGCCCTAGGGGCACAAGATAAGAAGTCAAAAAGTACAGAAAAGCACATAGAGTCTTGTGTCATAGGGGCACAAGTTAGAAAAACCCTTTATAAATTAATAATAATAATAATGTCATTGTTTTGCGGGAGGTTGGTGAACCACTGCAAGGTGAGTCGCATTTAAAGTTCCACTTGAGGTTTAATAATCATTTGTTCGTACAAATTAATTGTTCGATCACCTTATAGATAAGCATCAAGCTACACCAACTTGAAGTTTCAAAATCAACCAAGAAAAATCTACCTTTACAAACCTTCACTTGCCTATCAAAAAGTCATCAAGACAAAATTTCGCCATGACAATAAAAACCCGGACTACCTGAATTAATGGATTTGTTCCTTATTTACGACAGCTAATGGCTGGATCAACTTAGATGGACGAGGTCCCCTGCGTTGAAGGAAGTGAGTTAAAAGCGCCCGGTTGAGTATCGACTTGTGACCACTTACCTTATCACGGTCGAATGACAAAGGTTGTATCAGTATGCATGTTCCATTCCATTTAATTAACTGTAATTTACCCCAGGCACGATATTTACAGACGAGGCCCAGAGCAGACCCAGGATATCACCCTCCAAATCTTAACGCTAGTATATGTAGCAGATCCTAAGAAACAAAGAGAAAGCCGCAAGAGAGAACGGAGAAGATCCAGAGTGTGACCTAGGTTGAGGCAATATTGATTTCCTTTAATTAGAACTTGCTTGGCACCATGCGACATTGTTCGCCTCCTTTGTAGAAGCCCGTTAAAGCTTATTAATCATTAAGGCCAGAGAGACAATTCTAAATTAACACTTTCCAACAAGGACACCCACGAGACGCGGGAGTGAAGAGCAGCCATGGCGCAATCCTTTAGCGCGGCGGTACAGGGGAGGTTGTGTCTCGAGGGCGGCGGCGCTATCAGTCAGCGCTGTGAGCAATTAATACTGTTCCTATTCACACAGTGGGTAGGGGAAGGTGCGAGGGCGCAGAACCGGCAGTAAGGAGGAACTGCTGAGGTGTTATCTGTAGTGTACTGGGTACTGGCCGGGTCGGGCGGTCGGCTCAGGACTTCCGTATCGCAAGGAACGCTCACATCCATTGCCTAATGTGGGTATTGCAAGGAGACGAATGTGCCATTTCTAGTTTTCGGAGATGCATACATTGGTTTAAGTGCTTCCATCTCTCGAATCACCCGTAGGCCAGCAAGTGAGCAAAAAATTATTTTTGGTTCACACAAAAAATTTTCTTCGAACATTTACAAAATTTATTTTCGAACCACAAATTTTTTTTTTTTTTTTTTTTTTCTTTCAATCGAACATTACAAAACTTCGAGTATTAAAAAAAATTCGGTTCAAAAAAAATTTCCGATCCAAAAAAAATTAAATATAAACCATAAATCATTATAATTTGGTAATTATTAACATGTTAAAAATTTGGCTCGAGATGCCACTGATGAATTATACATTCATAACAATTTATAATTATAACATCAAAGTATAAATATAGCGGAAGCAATTAGGATCAATTAACATGCAAAAATAATTAACCAAGATTAGGGTTACATACCTTTTGATTCTAGCAAGAACAAGAATCAATAAACTCCAAGAACAATCTAAAGGAAGATTGAATCACCGTCTTGTACACACGCTATTACCAAGTTAACCAAGAACTAGCTCGTTAATCACGTAAACCGGTAAACAAGAAATTAATTCGGGTTAGTATGTTAATACTATTCAGCCGAATATATTGAAGACAAAAGAGAAGTGATTTTTGGCTTTTACAAGTGTATTTACCCTTGAAAAACCCTTTGGTATTTATAGGGTAAATATTAGTGTTTGAGTTCTATTAGGATAAGCCTTAACATTGAAGCTAATCCTATTTCAACACAAACTCTATAATTCCATTGATCTCCAATTTCTCTTTTAGTCCTTCTTGTTTAGTCGTTAGCCGTTACCATTAAACACTTAACGATCGTTAACTATTTACGTGTAAAATCAATAAATAAATATTTATTAATCGTTAACTTGTAGTGAGTGCAATCCCGTGATCTTGAGTTCGATCCTAACACACAACTATTATTTTTACGTCCATAAACTAACAGCTCCCACTTGGACAAAATTTAATAGTGTGATCACATCGGTTAGCGTCTAGTTACACGCCGATGCCTCTAGTACGATCTCAAGTAAGGTCTCCTGGAAAAACCTTTTAATGATTCATCATTATTATTATCCTTTTGTTTCTAATACAATGTTAATAAGGATATGGATCTCAAGTCATTCCTTAATTAACTGATTCTGTTTCTCGTTTATCCGATTGAGCAAGATTACCAAATCTTCTGAACGTATTCCAGAAAATCTTGGGTGTGGCCACACATACATCTTACCAATCCCACGAGGGGCCCAGCTGTATTAAACTTCAAAACGAATTTGAAGGAAACAAATTCTTTATTTGACTACAAGCAAAACTTATGAATTTTGCAACACTTCTGAAAACAATCCGTATAGCTACCAGTTACGTATAGCGTTAAATTGCCTTACAGAAATGCACTAGATCCATGACAGTTTCCTGGTATCTCAAGTCAGAGGATAACTATTTATGATTTACTTAATGACAAGATCCATAAAGTACAATCACATAGTTGGGATAAGTCCTATATTCAATTCATCAAATATCATTTAAATTTGGTATGTAATCACATCAATATACTTTCAAGTATACCCGACCAACATTTAAATTTGTCTTGATTTAATAATATTCCCATATTATTAAACGACAACGGACATTTAGAATAATTTAATATTCATGGATTTAAAACATGTAAAATAGGATACAAAATTAAATAACAAAATAAACACAACCATCATTTTATTTTATCAAATAATAATGTTTACACATCCTTTATCCAAATACTAATCACAGATATGCATGAAACTACTAGCTAATCGAAGTCCAATTCCATTGGCATGTTCACTAACTTTTCCTCTAGGTAAAGCTTTAGTAAAAGCATCAGCTAGGTTTTTATCTGTGTGAACTTTTATTAACTTGATTTCACCACTCTCGACTTGTTCTCGAACATAGTGATATCTCCGCAGAAAATGTCTGGCGCCTTTCATGACTCCAGGTTCATTGGCGAATATGATTGCAGCAGAATTGTCACAATACATATTAATAGGTTTACTTATTGAAGGCATCACTCCAAGATCTTCAACAAACTTCCTAATCCAAACTGCTTCCATTGCAGCTTCTGACGCAGCCATGTACTCAGATTGTGTCGCATGCATCGCAATGGTAGTCTGCTTCTTGCTCTTCCAGTCTACTGCTCCTCCATTGACAACAAAGACATAACCCGTCTGAGACTTTGTATCATCTTTATCGCATTGCCAGGACGCATCACAGAAACCTGTAACATCAAGTTCTGTATCTGGATTTCCGCCATATACTAAAAACATATCTTTCGTATTCCTCAGATACTTTAGAATATGTTTAACAGCAACCCAGTGGAGCTTCCCCGGATTCTGTTGATACCGACTGACCAAGTTTTGAGCAAACGCCACATCTGGCCTTGTGCACCTTACAGCATACATGATAGATCCTACAGCCGAAGCATAAGGTACCCTTTTCATGTAAGCTTTTTCCTCATCTGATGAAGCACACATTTCATTACTCAAATCATGTTTGACTTCCATCGGTATAAAACCTTTCTTAGAGTTTTGCATATTGAATTTCTTCAATATCTTATCGATGTAAGCACTTTGGTTAAGTCCAATCAACCGCAGAGATCTATCTCTATATATCTTAATTCCCAGAATGTATGCAGCTTCTCCTAAATCCTTCACAGAAAAACATTTTCCAAGATAGTCCTTAACTTCCTTAAGCTTTGGAATGTTATTTCCCATAATCAAAATGTCGTCGACATATAGGATTAAGAATACTACATCACTCCCACTAGCTTTGCGATATACACATGGCTCATCACGATTTTGAATAAATCCAAACCTTTTGATTTCTTCATCAAATCGTTTATTCCATTGACGTGATGCTTGCTTCAAACCATAAATGGCCCTTTGAAGTTTGCATACACCGTTTGGAAATTTTGGATCAACATACCCTTCAGGTTGCTCCATATAGATGTCCTCATCTAAGCGACCATTCAAGAAGGCAGTTTTAACATCCATTTGCCAAATCTCATAATCATAGTATGCAGCTATGGCTATGAGAATCCTAATAGCTCTAATGTCTGCTACTGGAGAAAAGGTCTCCTCGTAGTCAATCCCATAGGTTTGAGTGCAGCCTTTAGCCACCAGACGAGCTTTATAGGTGTGTACTTTACCATCCATGTCAGTCTTCTTCTTGTATAGCCACTTACTCCTAACTACCTTGGCATTAGGAGGGCGGTCTACTACAATCCAGACTTTATTGACTTTCATGGATTTCATTTCCTCATCCATTGCACCTTGCCATAAAACCTTATCAGGGTCAATCATAGCAGCTCGATAATTAGCAGGTTCTCCAAGATCCCCTACTTCATCATCCTCAACCTCCATGTTTAGACAGAGACGGTTGGGTGCATTTTTAGGCCTTTCGGACCTACGGACAGGAATTAATTCCGGTGGAGGACCCAGACTTTCAGGCTCTACTGGAATCTCGCTAGTGTTTTCAGAAGGTAATGTATCTATATGATCATCTTCCAGATCACAATCTCTCCCACTGAATTCTTGAGATATGAGATCTCTTTCAAGAAAATCTCCATACCTTGCAACAATTACTTTGTTTTCAGGTGGAAAGTAAAAATAGTAACCCATAGTTTCCTTAGGGTATCCTACAAAGATACACTTGACAGATCTCTGTTTGAGTTTATCAGCTGAGTCACGTTTCACATACGCCTCACAACCCCAGACCTTTAAATAAGACATATTCGGCACTTTGCCATGCCATATTTCATATGGTGTCTTATCAACCTTCTTAGTGGGAACCATATTAAGAATACGCACAGCAGATTCTAAGGCATAATCCCAAAAGGATAACGGTAGAGTAGTAAGATTAAACATAGATCGTACCATATCTAGTAGTGTACGATTTCTCCTTTCAGATACACCATTTTGTTGTGGAGTATATGGAGAAGTAAGATTCTGAACTATTCCGTTCTCACTTAGATAATCTTTAAACTCTTGGCTTAAATATTCACCACCTCTATCGGATCGAAGAGCTTTAATCTTCTTTCCTAGTTGCAGTTCTACTTCTGCTTTGAAAACCTTAAATGTTTCAAATACCTCATGTTTATGTTTAAGCAAATAAACATATCCATAACGACTGAAATCATCCGTAAAGGTTAAGAAGTAGCTAGCACCTTTCCTTGACACATGTCTAAGTGGTCCACACACATCAGTATGAATTAGACCAAGTAGATCTGTAGCTCTTTCAATATTGCTATTAAAAGGTTTCTTTGTCATCTTCCCAGAAATACAAGATTCGCATTTATCAAATGATTCCTCATTGATACTTTCCAAAAGACCTTCACGTTGAAGCTTTTGCATGCGAGTCTTGCCAATATGGGCAAGTCTACAGTGCCAAAGATAAGAAGAATCCAAGTCTAACTTTCTCTTCTTATTGATGCTAAAGACAGAATTATTATTCTTGGTGACATTTTTATTCATGTCAATTTCAAACACACCATTCACAGAAATAGCACTAAAATAGAATACACCATTTAAAGAAACAGAAATTCCATTACTAGCAACAGTATGTTTAAAACCAAGATCCAACAAACATGAAAAGGAAACAACACCTCTAACAATAGAAGGTGCAAAGTAACAATTGTTTAATTTCAGTACTAAACCAGAAGGTAAAACTAAATCAAACGTTCCTATGGCTTCAACAACTGCTTGTGCTCCATTGCCCATATGCAGATATTGATCCCCATAAGCTAGTTTCCTTTCAGCATTAAATCCCTGCAGCGTATTACAAACATGAATACCGCATCCCGTATCATATACCCAAGAATTTAATTTGTGAGTTAGATTGAATAATTCAATTGCAAATAAATTACCTGAACCTGCAGCACTATGCTCAGACTTCTTCTTATTTGCTCGCAACTCTTCGAGATAAAGAGGGCAGTTCCTCTTCCAATGCCCAGTCATGTGGCAGTGGTGACAAGCTTGATCCTTATTAGGATTTTCCTTTCTCTTCTTGGGATTAGGCTTTGGTTGAGAAGGCACAACTTGCTTGTTCTTATCAGCCTTACCCTTCCCTTTTTTCTGCTTGTTTCCTTGCGGTTTTGACTTGTTATCCCTACCCTTTTGTATTGAGAATACTTGAGGAGTAGGGGTGACCTTGTCCTTCAAACCCTTTTCATAGTCAATGAGCAATGCGTGTAAATCACTCACTGTCTTCCCCACGCAATGCATATTGAAGTTTCTTACAAAATCACCGAAATCCTTGTTAAGGGACCTGTTGATTAAGTTAACTGCCATATCATTGTCGTATGGTTTCCCAAGTGTATGTAATTGGTCCATGAGCCCTTTCATTTCCAATACATGTTCACTTACAGATTTACCAGGGGCCTGTTTGCAACTATGTAGAGTATCTACCAGATCGTAGATCTCTACAGCAGGAGGTTTCTCAAACATTTTTCGAAGTTCAGCCAGCATGTTTTGGGGTGGATAATTTTCAAACTGCCTTTGCAGAGCAGGTGACATTTTTCCAAGCATAATACAAGCCACATCAGAGTGCTTTTTATATTCTGCTTTCCATGCTGCCTTTTCTTCAGCTGTTGCAGTCTCAGGGGGTTGATCAGGACAAGGCTTATACAAATAATCATAAGTATCAGCTACTCTCAAGACAATTCTTAGAGAACGATGCCATTCATTGAAATTTGGGCCAGTCAATGTTTCTCGTTCAAAGAAAGTTTTGAACGCAGAACTTAAAGCGTTATTGTCGGAATGAGCCATTTCTACAGAAAAAGTTCAAAAAATCATTAGTATTTTCGATAATACCATTTTTCAAGAAAATAAAATATACCCAGGTGATATACATATAACCATAGTATCTCCTTGAAAACTAGAACCCATATTGACATAAACCCATCACATCAGTTGATCTGCTAGTGATGAATGTATTCAACATGGTAACTTGTCGAACAATTAATTGACAAACATTTTTCAATTTCTAGATATTTATGGGATTTACATTGCCAAACTAGTTGCATTGTAAACATGTTTCATCCCATCTTAATGCCTTGAGTTTCTAGATCTCACTAAGTAACTCAATTAAGTCATTCTAATCTAAAGAACGTAAACACATTCATGTGAGATCTCACTCAATCATGATAGGTTTCTTTCCATTACGATATAGTCCAAGGTCTCACTTGACTTAATCATAATTTCAAGTGTCCTTTAATTAGATGGCATTAGACTTAAGTTTTAAGGGTATTCATTTTTTGATATGTGAATCAAAATTATGTATGGAGAAGCATGCATACAACTCCATAGCATACATTTAATAAAACATTTTTATTAACTTTTTAGGTGAAGATCAAATAAACATATTTGGTTGATGGCATTGGATGAACCAATTAAAGAAGTGCCTCCAATTATCGCCCACACCGTACTTTTGCATAAGTCTTTCAACTTAGTGTTTCGGGTGTGTAATTGAGACAAATCAACCTTAAGGTAATTTTTGTACTTTATGAACAGTCGTAGGTAACTCCAATTTGACGTACAAGCAAGCCGAGAATTTGGTCAGCGCTGAAGCATAACCTCCTTCTTTAGTCGGGTTTGACCAGCGACGCGTACTATTTAATCTTCAAAACAATTCTTAATATATTGATTTAGTCCATATTATTTTCTTTGAAAAATTACCCTTTTTGTTTACAACAATTCCCATAAAGTAAATTAAACCAAAAACAAGTAATAACAATAATTGACTAAACAATAAACATATAATAACAATTTATATGCATTAAAGTAAATCATGTAGCCACATGTAATCATTTTATACGATGAACCCTAATTTTAAATTCTAGGTTTTACTTATCATATATCCAATCAAGAAACAATATATAAGTCTTCCTGAATTTTAGATTTATCGTACTAAACATAATTGTCAGAAAATATACACGTGAACAAATTACTATCATATATTCTCATTATCCATGATAAACAACCATGTTTGTCATGGATCCATACACAATACACTTAACAATATCCCGTAGGCTCGAACCCCCATACATGTCATAAACAATTTAAACATGTATTGAACCTCTTTAATCAAACATTGTAACTTTTAGGGTTTTCATATATCAAAAATTTCGAATTTTTTTTATAAAAAACCCTAAATCATGTATTTTTAACCATCAATACAATAATTATTTATTGATTTATATGTTTCGTTAATTACAGACATCAACATGGGTGAAAATGGCTCGTGTTGCCACTGATGTTTTACTACTTTTACACTATCATAACAATTATATTAAACCATACATCAAGCATAGAACAGGCGGAGCAAAAAAAGGATCAAATAACATGTTGAATAATTAACCGAATTAGGATATACATACCTTTGATTCTGGCCTGAACAAGAAATCAAATTGCTTAGGGATTATCTCCCAAGAACCCAAATTAGGGTTTAACGAAAACAATCCAAGAACAATATAAGGAAGATTGTATCACTATCTTGTACATACGCTATGTATCGAGTTAAAACCTAATCACTAATACAAAACCGACGCATGATTAACACTGTAGCTTTAAATGAACAATTCGATCCAATCAACCCAAGGTTATGGGGTCGAATGTAGGACAAAGGAGTGATAGAGTTTAGGGATTATTGTCACCCTTTCACCTCTCCATATGGGTGTTTATATAGGCACCCTAACCCTAATACTTGGTGAACAAGTAACATCAATTCATTAATTATGCAACATCAATTATGTAACATCAATTCATTAATTATGTAACATCAATTGTGTAACATCAATTCATTAATTATGTAACATTATGTAATTATATACTTGTCCTTACCCTTATGGTCGTTAGTCTTTTCCGTTAAATACTTAACGACCGTTAAACATTTACGTGTAAAATTAACAAATATATTATTTATTAATTGTTAACTCGTAGTGAGTGCAATCCCGTGATCTTGAGTTCGATCCTAACACACATCTATTAATTTATCATCCATAAACTAACACAAATCACATACACGTGAATATATTATGCGTGTTGCATCTAGTTATACCAATTTGTAACAAAATCGTAGTTATGTGTTTGCACATGGAGTATCAATGTATCTTGCTTCATTCACCTTACCCTTTTTAATTCTTGTTGCATTACTGAAGCTACTGGCTACAAACATATAAATATGAAATGATAAGTAACTATATAAAAATAGAAGAGCAATGTAAGGGATTAGAAACTAAAATTTAAACTTGGTTTGCTTGTGGGAGTGTTCCGCCCATTCTCTCTCAATCTTGATATTACGAGGTCATGATATTGGAACCATTCTAGCATAAATTAGATCTACCCTTGGGGTGTGTGTGTGTGTGTGTGTGTGAAATCTAATCCAATCGAATGTACCACACCACATGTTGATGTGTCTCGATGGTCAGTCACTGATTAAGTTTTATATTAGTGAGGTCATTACATTCGATATGGGATTGTAACTTCAAAAATGTGCACCTATTTGGTTTTCGGAATGGTTGGATTTGTTATGTATTTCATCCGCATCCACATGTTTACATACAATAACCAAAAGTATCAGCAGAAGCGCAATTGAAAACATAAAACTAAAACAGCTACATGATAGAAAGATATTATATTTAGATTAGTCCATAGTATTCAAGACACAAGAACTATTAGTACACAAACCTCTCACTGGTTACTCAACTCATGATATAGCTAAAAGAAATCCATCAATCCAAATCAACAAAAGCTGTCGAAAAGGAAGAGAAAAAAGTAAGAGTTGATCCAACAACGAATTCCAAAGCGTAAAGCACAATCAGAATGAATCATTTCTTAATAGCCAAATCAATATTTACATTATGTATGTTAGGTTACAAACCAACTGGACCCGAGAATCTGTAACAATGAAATAGAATTAAAATAAACCATCTTCAAAAGTATGTGATGGACTAAAAGTAACGCATACCAAATTTTTTAGTGTTTGTAAATTTGTCGCAGTTATAGCTTTTTTAGAGTCTAAAAGATGAATCCGATAATACAACAACTTGTGAATGTTAAAAAAACACTACCTCTGCAGCACCGGCTGTCTCATCTACAGCTTCCTTAGCCACTCGTAACCTTGTTAATGATATCTGAGCTTCGAACATCAAAGCAGAACAGTAGTTAGTACCAAAATTAACAATCCATCAAAAACGCGTAATCTAACTAACTTATCTCATTAAAATAGTTTATCAAACACCTTATATGCAAGCTAAACAAATTAACAAAATAAATAAAAATTGTACCTTTTTCATCATCAACATACCTCGACATCCATTTTGAAATCGATTGTTTGTGAATCGGCGGCTTCCACGTAGAAACGAATGTATTTCATTTGTGTTTTCAAATCTGGTGATGCTAAGAATGTGTTATTAAATCCTTCATAGTGTGTTTTAAATTGGGGTTTTTGAAGCTTTGTGTGTGTTGGATCTTTTTGCATTGTTGATGTAACCATTGTTGTGTAACTGGATGATGTTTCACATCCTAAAACTGCATAACTATCGATTGGGAAGCAACTATAATCAGCGAAATCATGAATAGGTTTTAATAGGTTAAAGTCATAAACACTCCCTGTTAAATTTTTTGTACTGAATACTTGGCCACTTCCAGAGGGACGCGTAATATCAGAGTTGCAGAAGCTTAGAAACTTATTCTTGAGCTTTCATGATTTCTTTGAGTGTGTTGGTCAAGTATGAGCATGCGGTAAAAACTTTCTCAAGCCCGGAACAGGATGACAACCATCTCCATCTTTTTATATAACGAGTAATAAAATAGTTAGCAATAAAGAAAAAAATTGGTTTGATAATCAGTCAACGTGTTACTTAGTGAAAGTGTCTTTTGTAACACATCGAGAGTTTTAAGCTTTTATCAAAGTTCATTAACCGTCAATTCATACACTAGAACAAGTTTGATTCTTGTAGAATCACACCATCGTTTCTTTCCAGTTGACACAAGTTTGATCCATTTAGGATCTCACAAGTCACCTACCAAGAGCTTGTTTGATGTTGGCCCTAGTAGGATTTCCATCTTCACTGTGATACCTTAGTTATCACTCGGAATTATTCTGGCATACCACAAAGGATAATGCGTAGGACTCTTATGATAATCCTTGTTTTCACATTGTGTGAAGAACAAGTAAAATGGAATAGTGTCCTAATGAGATTAATTGATGATCTCTTGGCTCTAGACTCAATTGTGCGTTTTGGTTTTAGTGATCGGAGGCTGGAGCGGACTGCCACCTTTTCAATATCAACTAACTCGGAAGTGAGAAAGTCAATAGATAATGTGTTTAGTCTCCATGAGAAATGAAACAGAAATCTTTTGAGAGGCTAGGGAGGGTTGTGCATTGCATCACTGGGTCCATGAATCAGTCTCAATTCAGCAACCATCATGTATTCTAACAGCAGATGTATTGACCCTGTTTCTACCTAAGGTATGAAGGGCTTCTGTTCTTCCCTTAATCCTTACTTTTTTCATTCTTCAACCCCTCATGCTTACGAGACTTTATAACAGAACCTTGTTTGGGTTAATTCCAGTTCTACTCCATCTCAGTCGGACACTATTCCCTTAGTTACTTAACATTTTTACCACATTTTTATTCATACAAAGGACTTCTACAACTAACGTAGTGGATTGTCCCGAGGTAGAGTCCCATCCCGGTTCTGGCTGGATCATATGAACTATACCTAACCTTACGCCACCATTTTTTTTTTTTTTTTTTTATAACTTTGATAAAATTAAATACATGGTCGGTCTTTTTGGTACAGTTCACCTTGCCATAAAACCAATTAAAAAACTCAATCAGGTACTTGTGATATAAATATCAAAGCTTTTAGTATCTCGATTATTTTTTGAATTTTCAAAAACGCTCCCCCTCAACATGTGCATCTATTAAATAAAAGTGGGTAGCACAAGGAGGATGGAGTATACATATGAGTCCAAAAATTCACATTTTTTTATCAGTTTTCATATTTAAATCACATTTTTTCCCTTATTAAAAATTTCAAACCCTTTGTTATTTTGGATATCAATTGATTCAAATATGTTAGAAAACTGGGAGAAAAATGTGTTGATTAGTCACAAGCCGAATAGGGAACAAAGTAATGCTCCCCCTGAATCTATGAGGGTACGTGTGAGTGACAAGTATAAATTTTTTAAAAGATTTGGAGTTTAACGAGAAAACTCTTGAAAAACTTTATACTTGTCACGGAACACTTAACTATACACTACATACTTATAATAATGTACAAGATATATTATACAAAAATAAGATGATATTGACCTGAGTATCAGAATGATGAAATCATTTAGTTCTCTTAATAAGTCTGTAGTCAACATCTCTTAGTCTTCCACTAACAAAGCTTTCGAGACTCCTGATTATTCTCCGAATCTTGAGTCTTCTCTCGATCACCTCCATAAAATCCTTACTCCTCCTCTATCGTCCTCAGACCAAATTTCGTGATTCCATGCCCTATGTACTCGTACAGCTTGAAGTCTTTAACCATGTGATCCAGCTTGTCCAGAATCCTATTCAATGTGCCATCACTAAACTTGTGCACCTCAGTCTCTTACATCATCTTCTTCTGATCATTTCTGTCTCTGTATATTACTGCCCTTGGCTTGCTGACTATGGCAATTGTAGTCTCAACACCTTCAAAAACTTTTGTTATTGGAGGTGCATTACCATTCTCTATGACTTCCCATAGAGAATAATCAATTATCTGGATGTATTGTTCCATCCTCATCCTCCAAAGCGCATACTCACCTGGTTTGAGCATAGGCACTTTTGATGCAGCCACCATATGTGGTGAGTCTTGATCCATCTCTTTGTAACAAAGAGATCTTGTGTATTCAAACAGGTTCTTCTTATTCAAAGCTTCTCAACAAGCTCTGATACCACTTGTTGATCCCACTTGAATAGATCTTGAATTCCTTAGCTTATGTAAGGTTTAGTTATGCAAGATAAATCCTACACATCTATGATAGAAACTTTGTAAAATATATCAAATATTATGCGTAATCTAATCTTTGATCAATAAGAAGAATATGCAATAGAACAGTAATTCTAATGAACATACATATTAACAAACAAAGCTTCAATATATTAATATGAATACTCTAACTATTATTAGGGTTACAAAACCTTGAAGCTATAACGATATCAAAACAAAAGATTTCTAGATATCAAACTCTATGCCCTAGGACCTCCTTTTATACACCAAGGAGTCCTAGTCGATTTACAATATATTCCTAAGACTTAGAATATTTTCTATGATCTATTCTATAAATAACTAATACTTATCACGTAAGTATTATTGATCTCCAATCAATCTTTATCCTTTCTTCTGTCTTTATCCATTCTCTGACAGTAGAAACTCTTTCAGCAGTCTTAATCTTTCAGCAGTTGTAACTTTTATACTAGCAGCATTAACTCTGAACACCAGCAGTAGTAACTTATACACCAGCAACATTAACTGTGTACAAGCAGTAGTAACTGTAGTTTAAGAAGCTGATAACACATTTCATTCCAATGATCAGCTTGCAGCTTCCTATTTAGCATATATGTAATTGTAGGTGCTATAAGAGGGTATCTCTTTTCTACCAACATATGAATGTTCACATTTTGCTTCCTCAATGAATATACTCTACATGAATCATATAGCTTCCAATCCAATACTCTGTAGTCTGATTGATTTTTCCATACATTATCCTCTACATGTGGTTCAAACATTGTCTTCAAATCTCCATATAACACTAAATCCAAGTCCTCTACTGGTCTTGTTGATCCATACTTAGCTTTTACCAACTTGTACAAAGTTTCTAAGTCTTCTTTGCACAAACTTCACCTATTTAACAACATCATTTTATTCATCCTCCTCACACATATTCAAATCCTCTCTTCTAAATTTCTTCTTTCTTTTCATAATCCACATGTCTTCCTTAAAGAAATCCTCTCGTGATTACTCATGAAAACACCAAAAAGCTATTCTTGATTCTTGGAGGCAAAGTCAATAGATAATAAATAATAAAACATTTAGTTTGAGAAGGGGTTATAAAAAAAGAGATAAATAAGTATGAGTGATGTCCTTCCCCCTCTCACCACCTTCTACTTCACCAAAAGGGCCTTCACCTACCTCTCCCATCTCTACTAACTCTTTTTCATCTTCATCACCTCCACAAAACTCAACTCAAAGCCTCAATGAAATTCATCACTTATCAAATCTGCTTGACATTAACCTCTAACAAGCAATTGAAACCATAAATCCTTCCACCTCCACTACCTCACCAATTACCCTCACCTTCTTTAGATCAAATAAACCTTTCATTCAGAATTTTTGTCATTTTTGCTTTGGAACCCGAAATCTATTTGATACTTTGCAAGATGATCTTAATCGTATCAATCCTCATAATTGGTCCTTCCCACTCAATTTTCCCGTCCTCAAGTAACAACTCCTCGACCATAATTGACACTCTCGCATGCTTAATTTCCTTAACAATATACAACCCCATCTATGATTATGTATGGCATCTTCACCCCCCCTACATTTCAAGAATCCACTAGTGTAGCTCTATGTCTTAATATGTCTTTATTCTATGCTTATCTACTTTATCTTGTAATGATTCATACTATTATAGTATGGATTTATCTTATCTCTTATTTAGCTTCAATTGCAATCAATGCTTTATTGTAGATCTATAAGTAATGAAAACCACTTTATAATTAACTTGCATGAATTTCATGAGTGCTACTATTGAAATATATTGTCTCTGCACTTGTACCACTAACTTTGTTTTGTAGCAAACAATTTTTGTAAGATCGATACCTTGGTGCCCCAAACGAGGGGGAACATACATCAAGGAGGAGTCTTGATATCGTCGACTTCTTTCTTTATACAACAATTCGACGATCATCCTTTTTGAATTCGCCAAAAAGGGGGAGAAATGGAATGAAAACTCATTAATAATTTGAAACCTTTAATTTTATAGAAAATGAATTATATTTTTCATCATCAAAAATGGGAAGATGTAATAACAAATAATTGTCTAAAAATCTATTTATATTTTTATTGACCTCTCAAGGTTTTTGATAAGAAACAAAATGTAAAAACGTTTACGATAAAAATAAACTTTTACAAATTATTAATCGTAAAAATTCCATTCTAAAGATAAGTAATCATCATTTAAGGTATAACAAACAAATCATTAAGCATGATTAGTGATCAAGAAAATATTTTTCTCTTAACCATCACATTTTTACAAAAGTATTTGACAAAAATAATTATACAAAATATTTTCTAATTAAAAGAAAAGTTTTATTTAAAACTTAAATTTTGAAATTCAAATTTTCCCCCTAAAATGGAATGTTCCATAACAGATACAACCTTCCCCACAAAAAGACAAAAACATGAGCGTAGTCTACTGGGCGGCCCCCTTATAGGCCTGCGGCCCCCAGATATATCTGGGACCGCCGGGACCGCCCTCAGTGACCGTTGGGTTTTCCTGTCTATAAATACTGCTCCATTCCCAGCAGAAAAATAGACCTCTTTGCACGAATTTTTCAAATTACTTTCTCTCTCTAAAAGTCTTCTTTCTCTCTCTAAATCTCTTGATCACTAACATTCTTAGAACTTGTTTCAAGTGATCTAATCTCTTTTTCTCATCTCTCCTCTCAATCAAGTGCAAGAGAAGAACATTCGTATTCGCCAGATAACAATTGTTATTTATTGATCTCTCCTCACTTCTCTCTAAGTATCAAATCTCTATTGTAATTATCGTGTGTAATTGTGTGATTCGGATTGTGTATATATCCGATACTGTAGATCTTGTGAGTGTATAGTGCTTGTAAAGTGGTAGATTGGTTTTAGCTAAGATTAGGACTCGACATTTAGCTTAGTGGTCAGAAAACAACGAAGCACCGTGTAAACGGTTTTCCCTCCGCCTAGAGGGAGCTTGTTGCATAGTGAAATCTCGAATAGATACTCGAGGATTAAAAAAGAGTAGGGCGATAAAAGACCTTCGATGCCGAACCACTATAAATCTTGTGTCTGGTTTGATTGTTCCTTCTCTCATTCTCTTTAATTTGTGTGATGTTTTTATATTAGTGTATAATTTACTTTATTGAATCAAAGTAGTTGTATTGCTAGAACAAAACACCTCAATCTAAGTATTTTTAAAGCAAACTTAAAACGTAAATAAACCCTGTAAAATATTCACCCCCCCCCTTCTAGTTTCCCACATAATGGTCAATATGGTGAGACTCGATTGTTTACGTACGTACCTATTGATGTGGATAATATCCATCTGTTAGATATTAGAAAAAAGAACTCCGTCACCCTTATATTTTACCATTATATTGTTTGCACACGTTAGTTAAGTAATTAATTATAACATTCGTAATAGGCCAGGATTAAACCCAACATGGTATGACCCCTGCAACTAAGGCCTTATGCCGTTTCATTGTTAATATATAAGCCTCTTCCTTCCATAGAAGAGGTGTTAGTCATTTACATAATACAAGTTCATTTCTCTCACTAGAAGTTTCTCTCTCCATTTTCTCTCTCTAGAACTTGGCTAAATCCACTAGTCATTGATTGTGTTTTGATTTCCAATATCCCTACAATTGGTATCAAGCTCATAGGATATTATCTAGAATTGTGTGGCGTTTTTCTTGGTGTTTTTAATTTTGATCAAAAATTTTGTGTTTTTGAAGTTTATAGTCTTGTTCTTGGGTTTTCTTCGATCTTGATGTTTGCGATGTTTAGAAGTTTATGTCTTTTTATAGTATCGAATAGCCTTCTCGTGACCAGTGGTTTAAAAGAAACCAGGTCAAAAATGTTCAAAAGGGTGGATTTTAGGTGTTTTTAGTGAAAACCAAAAATTTCATTCTAAGCGAGTTAGATTACTGTTCGAAAAAAGATCTTTATAGCGAATTAGGATACTGTAACTGGCAGTTTGTCAGTATAGTGACACTGTGTGTCATAAAGTACCTGTGTCAGACAGTTTGTCGTCTGTACAGTAGCGATTAGGCAGCGAGTTAACCTTTCTTTGCAGGTAGCGAGTTGGATCTAGCGAGTTACAGGTAACGAGTTGGATCTAGCGAGTTACAGGTTAATTGAAGACTGTTGTCTAGCGACTTGTAAACAGAACTCTGTCCATTTCATTTTTTGATAGCGAGTTGACAACTCTCTTCCAACGAGTTGAATCTAGCGAGTTATAGGTTAATTGAAGACAATTTTATAGCGACTTGTGAACAGGAACTCTGTCCATTTTGATTCTTGATAGCGAGTTGTCAAGTCTCTTCCAGCGAGTTACATGGCAGCGAGTTGTGGATTTTTGGACATTTGGACTAAATTCTTCAAATTGACTAATTTCAACCTGTAATCCTAACAAACTTGAACAACAATTCACCCTTTAATACAATCAATCACCACTTTTAACATACAATCACTAATCATTGTTCGATCAACTTAATCATTTCACAATCAATTAAGATGGCTAATCTTTCAGAAAATATCCAATGTGCCAGTTTCGATACCCGACCACTTATGCTTGATAGGACCGACTTTGCATCATGGCAACAACGAATTCGATTGTATTGTCAGGGTAAAGAGAATGGGGTGAACATCTTGAAGTCAATTAATAAAGGACCTTTTCAGATGGAAACATTTTGAGAAACTCTTGCAGAACAACCTCGAGTCTATTCTGACCTGTCACCTGAAGATAAGGAAAGGTACAATGCTAACATTCGGGCAACAAACATCCTACTTCAAGGGTTTCCAAAAGATATCTACTCTCTTATCAATCATTACACTGATGCAAAGACATATGATAATTGAAGATGCTCCTTAAGGTTTGGGAATTAAAAAAAGAAGACCGTGTAATCACACTGTATTGATGGACTTTGAAACACTTTCCGTCAGAAACCAAACGAGAAAACCATTCACGACTAACTAGTCCGGTTTACCAAACTCATCAATGACATGCGGAACATCAAGATGACCATGTCCATAATGCAGCTGAACTCAAAGTTTATGAACAACATGTTGCCTGAATGGGGTCGATTTGTAACAGTAATGAAACTAAATAGAGGATTAAGGGACTCCAACTATGATCATTTGTATGCTTATCTGAACACTCACGGAGGCAGCAAGCAATATAGAAGTCGAACATAAAAAAGACGAAGGCAAATGGCCAAAATTAGTGACAAGGTTCCAATGAGAACAAAATGATGTTGGATCGATTCACTCAACACACTATGGATCCTCTTGCTTTGATGTCCAATGTCTCACACCAACAGTACTATTCACAATCATCTACAACTCCACCATCCACAAAATATGTTTCACCACACTTTGCTGATAACACTTAACTTGATTCGGGACTTTCTCCATCAGACAAGAATTAAGAATTTAACCAACACACTTGCCCTACTCACCCAATCATACAAAACGTACCTTCCTTAAACAAACAATCAACTCAGAACTTCATCTGACCCAAGGAATTAAGCCACAGTTCAAGACACAAGGGTTGTTGTTCAGAATGTTCAGGGTCGACAGATTAGAGGACAGGGGAACAATGCACGGGGTGCAGGTGCAACTGGTTATGGGGGAGCAGAACAGAGTTGGGAATGCTAATCCAGGTCAAGCAAGGCAGGTTAAGTGCTACAACTACAACAGTATAGGCCACATAGCAAGGAACTGCACTCAACCCAAGCGTCCATAGAACTTTGAATACTTCAAAGATAAGATGTTGCTAATGCATGCTTAGGAGAACGGGGTGGCATTAGATGAAGAGAAGTTAATGTTTTATTACAGTGACAAGACAGAACGCTAATGTGAAGATATGATGAGCAACCTGTTCAGGACTTAGCACTCAATGTGGATAATGTGTTTCAAGCTGAATTCTTTATGATTCTGAATGTTGATTGAGGCTCCCATGGCACAACTATGTTCATGACTAATCTAATCCATCCGCAGAATCCTGTATTCTGATGAAAGCCGTCCCGTTTTAAGATTCAACATGTTTATCGAGGTACATGACCATGAATACTATCAGGAGGCTGTTTGATGAACATCATGGAAGAACACGAGATGGCATGATTAATGTCCAACCAACTACGTGTTGATCACATTCTATATTTTACGAGTTGATAGTAATATGATTCCGTATGATCAGTATGTAAAGGACAACGCAGTGCCAGTTGTACAAAGTAATGTATCTTCTGTTCCAAATGATGCATACTTGATCCATATATAAAGATATGCATAACCGCATGCCCCAATCTTCTCTGACACAACACCACGAACAACAGTATTTTTATAGATTCATTTAACTCTGCAATTTGCAACATATAAGGAACAAGTTGAACTGTATGAAAGACGGGCCAGTCTTTGAAATAACATAAGAGAACAAAAGACTGATGAACCAATTAAGAATAGTTTATCACTGACCGTTGAATATTACGGGAAGAAAATTGAAAAATGAACTTCCTTCTGTAAAAATGCAACTTGGCATCTCCATCAACCCTACAAGTCAATGGTAGAAGAAGTAAGTCTTTTGAAACGGATTTTAAACAAAAAGAAAACAAACGCCTTGAAGAATTTTTGGACATGAAAGCTTTAAAAGAAAAGGTCGAGGATAAATTATACAAACAAGACCAGTCTCTTCAAACAGTTCACATGTTGTGTAAACCAAAGCCCTATTATAATGAACAGAATAAGGTAGCTATTGGCTACAAGAACCCTTTATATGGCCTCACCCGTGCAAAGCAAGTTCAGCCTGCACCGATATAATGTTATGAAATTCAAAAACATCATGTCCCGCATTAGTGCACAACACAGATGATAACCCAGAGAGATCGTGAAATCACTAGGAGGTGAAAATGAATGACAAAATGAAGAGACCCTAGCGTGTGACTCCATAAGTAAGATTGCACCCGACCTGATTACTCAAAAGAGAATGTATTTTTAGCGACCATTCCACACCACAAACAATAGACCCCTGAGCAAATATTTTGGTCTCAAGATCTCATCAAGATGAAAAAAGAAGCTCTCAAAAAGCAGACCACCACCGCAAAGACCAATCAAAGCATTGACGGTGTATCCCGCCAAAGTACACCTGAACGCTTACCCTAGGTGGCTTCCCCAACAAAAGTTAAGTGAAAATTAATATTATTTATACACATAACAAACTTTTTATTTTCGGATGTGAAAAAACTGTAAAAAGAGAGAATTACACCAACTGGGCTCACTGAAGTAAAGGGGTTTTGAACAAACCAAGAATGTTTAGATCTTCACCGAGGTCATTCCATTTTCAAAACACATAAAGAACTTTGAGTGGAAATTTAAAAGCAACTAAAGAAATTAAAGAATGAAAGACATTGAAGAGTTGGAAGCTGAAGTTGACCAAAATGTTGTTAATAGGAAGCATAATGAGATTGAGCAGAAAAATCTTCTTATTGCAAATGATAATTTAATTGCTGATTGCTTGTCTAAAAAAGTGTTTTATATTGCAACAAATTCTGAGCTTACTGTATCTAGATTTACTGAAATGCATGAAACCCACACCATTGTTCAAACACGTTGTCTATAACTTCAAGCAGAGCTTTCTAAATTACGAGATAAGGTTCAAAAAGATGACCATACTGAATTAGTAAAACGTTTTTCCAATATTGAGGTTAATCACTTAAATTTACAGTTAAAGTATCAAACCCTTAAAGAAAGTTTCGGAAACAACCCATCTCTACCCGCTCAAGATACTCCTGATTTTGACTTAGTCTTTGTAATCGGAAAAATGAAAGCTTCCATTCAAGTAAAGGACAACGCCATTAAAAAATTGAGAAGGCAAATCTCTCAATTGAAAGAGACTCGTATTGAAGCAGACCGTACTCTTGATTTCAGGACCTTAGATTTTCAGATCACTCAATTAACTGAAAAAGTCATCGTTCTTCATGAACAAAATGAGCTTTTTAGGGCAGAGAATGAAAAAGTTAAACAACATTATAAGGAATTGTACGATTCTATTAAGATCATGTGTGCTAAGCATATAGAACAGACAACGGCCTTGCTAACTGAAAATGAGAATCTGAAAGCCCAAATACATGAAAATCTAAAATGCAACAATATGGAGTCTGTCAAACCAAGAGTTCTTGAACCCGGTAGGTATGCTATAGATGTTGAACCACTTCCCCCTCATAATAGGAACAACAGGGAAGTTCATCTACATTATCTCAAACATCTTAAGAAAAGTGTAGAAACCCTTCGTGAAATAGTAGAGGAAGCTAAGGTTGAAAGACCCTTAGATGGATCAATTATCTCTGCTTGCCGTTACACTAAACACTCTCATGAACTCTTAGAATATGCGATTGGCACTTGTCTGAAAGCCTTTAACCAACGAGATAAAAAGCATGCTCCTACCCCTTTAATTAGGAAAAAGCAAGTTACTTTTGATGAACAATGTGACACATCAAATAGTAACATATACAAACATGTAGAGCAATTGAACACTCAGAAGACTAATGTCCCTGTGCCCCCTTCTACAAGAGTAAAACTGTTTGGACAACCAATAGCTAACTGATCACAGCCTAGAGCAATACCAAGAAAAATAGGATCCAGCCAGCTAAAGGTGTCAACAGAATAAAGTAGAAGAACAACCCTAGGACAAGATAAGTCAAATTTAAGAACACGGAATCGTGTTGATTCTAGTACAGCTCAAGCTACGTAATTAAATTCAATTCTGATTCTGTTTGCCAAACATGTAGCAAATGTTTAATTTCTATAAATCATGATGTGTGTGTGGTTGACTATTTGCAATCCGTTAAGGCATCCCTCTCTATTCATAATATTCATAATGTTATGAGCAAAGTTAAGCAAGTTTGGAAACCTAAGCAAGTTAGGCAAGTATGGAAACCCACAAGCAAAGTGCTTACCAATGTTGGTCATTAATAGAGACCCATGGGCAGAATATTCACTTTAGGAGAATAGTGCCCCTTAACTAGGCTCACTAAACCTATAGTAGTATCCGCTAAGCAAACCCGAGAATCCAGGGGCCATTCCGTGTGCTAACCAACAAGGAACCCCAAACCAAAATTGGGGATCCAAACTGTTCCAACTCTCCATCTTCATCTATTTTCAAATGCCATCGTACAAATCGTGCTTGGTATTTGGATTCAGGCTGCTCAAAACATATGACGGGGGATCACTCACAGCTCAGGAATTTTGTGAAAAAGTTCATCGGGACAGTTAGATTCGGGAATGATCACTTTGTTGCAATATGGGGTTATGGTATTATTGATGAGGTGACAGTGTAAATCTCAGGGTATAGTACTATGTGGAAGGACTAGAACACAATATGTTCTCTGTCGGACAATATTACGACTCTGATCTGGAAGTTGCATTCAGGAAACATTCATGTTATGTTCAAGATACGAATGGTGTAAAGGTTCTCGCGGTTCTAATTTGTATACTATCTCGGTTGAAGACATGATGAAGTCCTCTTTGCCTGTTGTCTAAGGCCTCCAAGAACAAATCATGATTATGGCATCGTCATTTAAACCACTTGAACTTCGGTACCATTAATGACCTTGCAAGAAAGGACTTAGTCAGAGGTTTACCTAGATTGAAGTTTGAGAAAGATCATCTTTGCTCTGCATGTCAACTAGGAAAGAGTAAAAAGCATACCCACAAACCCAAAACCAAAAACACCAACTTGGAAGTTCTTAATACCTTTCATATGGATTTATGTGGACCAATGCGAGTGCAAACAATTAATGGGAAGAAATACATCTTAGTCATCATTGATGTTTACTCTCGGTTTACTTGGGTTAAGTTTTTGAGATTGAAAGATGAAACCACAGAGGTCGTCATCAAATTTCTGAAGCAAATACAAGTCGGTCTCAACAAAAGTATTAGATACATCCGTATCGATAATGGCACATAATTTGTCAATAAAGACTTGTGGTACATTTGTGTATAAAATCTTGAATACTTCTTCTCTTTAATGATTCTAGCTTATTAGTACATACATTTTGTGGCTTATTAACTATTCAAACAGGGTATTTCAAGTTTATTTGAAGTTTTTTGGTTTGTGGCTCATATTAAAAGGGTTTTTCATTTTCGTTTATATCTCAAAATCTTGGTGCTTTTGATGAAAACAACCCTTGTTTGCTTATTTGTATCTATTTCCTGGCTTATACTATACTGCTTGTTACAACCAAAACTGATCCCTTATTCACACTCGTCATATCAAAACCCCATATGAGCTGGTGCATGATAAGAAGCATGATCTTACCTTTTTCAAAGTCTTTGGTACTCTTTTTTACCCTACAAATGACAGCGAAGATCTTGGAAAACTACTACCAACAGCTGATATTGGAATATTCGTTGGTTATGCACCAAGCCGAAAAGGTTATAGAATCTACAACAAAAGAACCCGACGAATCATGGAAACTATTCACGTTTAATTCGGTGAGCTGACTGAGCTAATGGCTCCTGTGCAACTCAGTTCAGGACTCGCTCCTACATTTCTGACGCCTGGACAAATAAGTTCAGGGCTCGTACCCAATCCGGTTCCTGCAGCACCTTATGTACCCCACACAAATAAAGAACTGGAGATTTTATTCCAACCAATGTTCGATGAATACATGGAGCCTCCTCGTGTTGAAAGACCGGTTTCTCCTGCTCTAGCAGTTCCAGTTCCTGTCAACTCAGCCGGTACACCTTCATCAACTACCATTGATCAAGATGCACATTCTCCAAGTCATTCATCGTCATCTTCGGCATTACAATCTCCAAGTTTACATCAAGGCATTGCAGCTGAATCTACTATCTGCGAAGACAACCCTTTTGCTCCTGTTGACAATGATTCCTTCATAAACGTGTTTGCTCTGGAACCTAGTTCTAAAGCATCATCATCTGGGGATCTTAGTTTAGCAGAATCTCCTTATGTCACTCAAACACTTCATCATCTCGGGAAATGGAGCAAAGATCACCCGCTTGATAATATTATTAGCAATCCCTCTTGACCGGTATCCACCAGAAAACAACTAGCAACCAATGCCTTGTGGTGCTTGTATAACTCTGTACTGTCAAAAGTTAAACCAAAGAATTTCAAATCTGCAATAACTGAAGACTGCTGGTTTCAAGCCATGCAAGATGAGATTCACGAATTTGATCGACTTCAAGTATGGGAATTAGTACCTCAACCAGACTGTGTCATGATAATTGCTCTTAAGTGGATTTACAAAGTTAAGCTTGATGAGTACGGTGATGTTCTAAAAAACAAGGCATGTTTGGTGGCCAAGGGATATCGAAAAAAGAAAGGCATTGATTTCGAGGAATCCTTTGCACCGGTTGCACGCATCGAGGCTATAAGAATCTTTATCACCAATGCAGCCACTAAAAACAAGACCATCTATCAAATGGATGTCAAGACAGCATTTCTTAATGGCGAATTGAAGGAAGAAGTCTATGTTTGTCAACTAGAGGGGTTCGTTGATCCAGACCATTCGACACATGTTTATCGTCTGAAGAAGGCTTTGTATGGTTTAAAGCAAGCTCCTCGGGTGTGGTATGACAC
The DNA here is from genome assembly GCA_026074375.1 of Tanacetum coccineum. Taxonomy (NCBI): domain Eukaryota; kingdom Viridiplantae; phylum Streptophyta; class Magnoliopsida; order Asterales; family Asteraceae; genus Tanacetum; species Tanacetum coccineum. Next base: position 4,737 of record BQNB010035285.1, on the reverse strand, counting down.
CTTGTCATGATTTCTTTTAGACAACAAAATTTCCAAGGGTGCAGTTGATCCGACACTATTTACTCGGAAAACAAGCAAACATATTCTTTTTGTTAAAATATATGTAGATGATATCATATTTGCCTCGACCGACCCTAAATTGTGCGACATGTTTTCCAATGAGATGAGTTCTCAATTTTAAATGTCAATGATGGGACAAATGTATTTTTTCCTAGGTTTACAAGTTTCTCAAAATCCTAGAGGCATTTTTATTAATCAATCAAAATTTTCTCTAGAAATATTAATGAAATTTGGGTTGGATTCTTGTAATCAAAGTTCTGTTTTATTCATTGTTCTTTTTAGCAGTATAAGTTAGTTTCCGCATAACTTATATTGTTCATAGTCATTGTTTCACTATTCAGATTGGGATCAACAACCTCACTGCCAGCAGACCCGACCTCGTATTCGCTGTATGCATGTGTGCTAGGTATCAGGCATCGCCTACCGAAAAGCACCTCGAAGCACTTAAATGGTTCTTTCGGTATCTCAGAGGAACCATTAATTTGGGACTTTGGTATCTGAAAGACATCACTATGGCACTAACGGCCTATGCAGATGCGGACCATGTAGGTTGTCAAGATACATGAAGAAGTACGTCAGGAAGTGCTCAGTTCCTTGGAGATAAATTAGTTAGCTAGTCATCAAAGAAAAAAAAGAGCATTGTGATTTTAACCACAAAGGCTGAATACATTGCCATGTCTGGATGCTGTGCTCAGATACTTTGGATGAGGTCGCAGCTTACAGACTACAATTTTGCCTTATATAAGATTCCCCTGTATTATGATAATCACAATGCTATTGCTCTCTACTGCAACAATGTCTAACACTCTCGGTCCAAGCATATTGACATCCGACACCATTTCATTCGAGAGCAGGTTAAAAAGGGCGTGGTTGAATTGTACTTTGTGATGACGGATTATCGGCTTGCGAACATATTCACCAAGGCATTACCTAGAGAGCGGTTCAAATTTCTACTCCCGCGACTTGGTATGAAGAGTATGACTCCGGAAACCCTTAAACGTCTTTAGGAGGGAGAAGAGGAGTAAAGGATGGTCTTCATATATCCTATGTATATTTGTATAAAATTAAACACAAAAACAAAATACAAAAACATAAAACCTATAAAAACCATAAAATTAAAAAAATAGAAAATACCAAAAATATTTTCCAAGACATGTCTTTTGTAAATCGATAACATTTACGGACCTAGAAATGTCATTCAACAATGACACGTGTCTTTAAATGAAGTTCAAGCGGAAGTTCAAACTATTTTAAAACATGTCTTTATTTCTTGCAGTTATTTCAAACTGCAACCCGCTTTTCCATTTGAGGAATGCATGTCGCCAAAAAGACAGTTGTTCCTAACAACGGGTAATTAATTTTTCCCGGCCACGGATTACTTAATATCTGTGCATCCAAGGATTAATGTACGTTTCAGTGCATTCTTTCTTAACCGGAAGAGAAGTCTTCCTTTTATAACCAAATAATTTTCTTCTTAGTTGATTCTTTAAAAATTATTTGTGTTAGTCACCGTGGAAAAGTGTTGTTAGAAATTCATCAAATCAAGTTTTTCAAAATAAACTTTTTAACTCTAACAACGACTATAGCTCTTTAAATAGAAAACGAGTCATTGTTTGAGGGGGAGAGTGATTTCAAGTTTATGGCATCAAACGGGCTTCTTGATCACATCATACAATTAATAGAAAAGGTTTTTGTATTTGAAAGTGGTTATAATTTGAGGGGGAGTTAATTAATTTTAACTTAAACGGCCAAAATTTGTCTGCAGTTAGAAAGATTAGGGACTTATGTGCAATATGCTAAGTGTTACCTAGCTATATTAAACTTGAAGGACTAATTCTGCCATTTCCCAAACTCCTTTAACCTTAGAAAACCTTTA
>BQNB010035284.1:7397-50977 GCA_026074375.1 Tanacetum coccineum | reverse complement strand
AACGTATGTTGGAAGGTGTTTTTTATGTCACGTGGTGGTGTCTTTGGAATTTCAGGAATCAATTGTTGTTCGCGGATAAAAAGCCTCGGAAAGATACGTTTTTGATGATATTGTTGCTCTCTCTTTTCTTTGGTGTAACTCTAGATGTAAAAGTTCGTTTTCTTGGGATAGTTGACTTCAACACCCTTTTTTGATTTCTTTGTAACCTTCTAGCTCCTTGCTAGTTTTCTCTTCTTAATAAAGTTGTCGTTTAAAAAAAAAATAAAAAAAAACAACTAAATGGAAGTCAAACAAGCATGACAAATTAGCATAAAGGTGGAAAATAGTTGTCAACAATATTCACTAAAATAATGTTTGTCTTATTTTAAGAAGTGAAACATTTAATGGAACGTGTACTTCTTTATTGAATACTTGACACGCATTGAAAGACTTTATATGTTACCCTCGTATGCCACATATATAAGAGAGTGTTTGAAATGGAGAAGATATTTTTTTTTTAAAAATAATACAAAATGTATTATAGTGAAAGCATCATCCTCTCTTACTTGCGAACATCATAAGCTAAACTAGCAAGCTTTTTTTTTTGTTAATATAATAGTGACACGTCTGGGATTCGAAGTCAGGTCTTCAGCTTAAACAAAGCAAGTGTTAACCGCTAGACCGACCAAGACCTTAAAATGTCGAAGTGGGTCAAGCTTTTTAAAAATTAGTGGAGGTGCTGGGGATCGAACCCTATACCTCTCGCATGCAAGCATTAGCAAGCTTGTGTTGTTTTCTCATAAACTTCAACTTATTTTAGTTAAGGTCTAGGAAAGTTTCATTTGTACTTTTTTTATTCATTTCTAATAAGAATTATACAACATATACGAATGGTGTTATTACTCGTCAAATAAATTTTATGTAAAACCTTGTTTTGACTTCAAAACATATTCTCGTTTTATTCAAATTTCGGGGCCAACAACAAGGATCGCCAAGGTGTTGCAAGAGACAATGGGATACAATACCCTCATTTATATAAATTCTGTACAAAATATGGTATTATTCTTATCGTTTCATAAACAAGCATTCATGTATATGCAGATTGAATGAGCAACAAAAATAAAATGTAAAACATTTGCGTGAGAGTGTGGTTCAGAACATGCCCAGACTGAGCCAAGTGTCGAGAAGGCGTGATAATGTACTTGTTTACGATTTGAGAACACACAGCTTTGCTAATGAAGTACGAATATCAGCACTGCTACATTCTTCGGGTGTCTGAATAATGTTGGCGCTTTCTGTAGGTATAACATCTGAAAGCGGGTACACCCTGTTTGCATGGAGCTGGTTGTTGCTACTGCTGCCAATACCCTTCAGTATGACGGACTTGTGAATACCACCCAGAAATCCTTCATAATCTGTGTCACCACTTTCTCCAACAAAAACCACCACTTTCGACAAGTCCATACCCCATCGGAGATACAAGTACCTGAAGTTATAATGTGTTAGATTCTCATGTCCTAGTGTTTTTCTTATTTCCAAGAAGTCCAGGAATATTCTACAGTAATTGGTTATTTATAGCAACAGTTTTCTCATATTAGTTTTTTTATAGTTAGTACACTATTATAAACCATAGACCAGACAATGTATAATGGAAAATTTTAGTACCTGAGTGCTTGAGAACGAGATGGCAGACACTGGAATGACCATTAATTTTCTTCCATTTTTGACCAATAAAATAACATGACAACGAAGAGCTTGAATCCTCATTAACTTCCGAAGCTCCTTAACAGGAGGAACCTACAAAATGAACCAATAATATGTTATATGATACATTACTTAACAAATACCACATTACACATACTGAAAGCGAGTTACTTATGTACCATCAAATCTAGAGATGGAAAAATGTGACAGACACTGGTTACTTTTATCTCTAATGGGCCAAATAGACCAATTCAGTGGATATGAAGCTGCTTACATTTGGATGTGAAGAAACCTTTCAAATGTATATAATCGTTAAAATGTATTTGGATAAAATAGTTAAACATACATTTCGGGTTACTTTTATCTCTAATGTAAGACGGGTTGAAACCCTTCAAACTCTCTGGTTTTTTTAATATAAAACCTTTTAAACAGATTTATTGGAAATCTATGATTATATTTATAATAGTAGACTTTTTCTAATCATATCTGACACATACAATTTTAAATTACTGAATGAGGAATATTTCAGGTCAACCGGAAACGTTCCAAAGTATTACCTGGCCGAGCCCATTACCCATCCCCATCTCACCATTCAGTTTATATACATCAAGAGACAAAAAAAGGTACTTTAGCAAAGTTGAACTGACCAGTCCAGGCTTGTGAATGTTGAAAGCATAACAATAGTTGGTCGAGACTTCTTCATCTTCTGTAACAACATGTTCTTCATTTTTATTCTCGGCCTTCTTATCAATTATAGAAGCTGCCCATTTTACCAAAGTCTTCCTGAGCCCTTCACCACCCCAGCGGTACTCAATATGTGAATGGTAATACAGGTCAAAAACAAATGGGTTATCTTCAGAATGTGAAGAAGAATAATAAAGATCAGCACCACTATTGCAAATGAAAGCGTCAAAATCTGAAGGATTCACGCCCTTTGAAACCAGAAAGTTGTGAACTTCAGCCATTCGTAAACTTGTTGCCAATATAAATCCAATAGACCCTTCACTTTTCTCCTTATCTACAGCCTCAAATATTTTCCTAACATTATTGAAAAGAGATTCAATATCATCGTCATCAATAGCAACCACAAAAATATGTGTTCTCCTTCTCAATGCAGGGAACTTAAGTTGTTCATTTTTATCTCCTGAAACTGCCTTTTGTGCTCCTTTCCCAACACCCTTCGCATATGACGAAACAGCATTTTCCAATTTACTATTCCGGTCTTCTGAATCCATTGAAAACTTTAGATTTAGAGATATATCCTGCATGTCTCTTAAGGAATCGCTTGGTGAGTCAGATTCAGAATTATCATCATCATCGTCATTTTTTAGCCACCCTGGCTGCCTTGGTTTAGAACTTGCTATTCGTGAAAGATAAGTTTTGCAATGTTCAGTCCATGAAAAAAGATGAATGTTTCTCAGCCCATTTGCCCTGCATCTGGCCCAAAGTTGCTTATCTGCAACAAGCTTTAATAAAGCATCTGCAATTGAATGTTGGTCATGGGGATCAATAAGCAAGCCATTGTCTAGTACCTGCAATGATGAAATTATCAGTTCGCCGACCTAGTCCTATATAAGGTGGTAAAATGCACTTAATATATCTAGAGATTCGGTAAACAGGCCAAAACGGAAAACTTTTGTGTGGGTCAAGTCGGATTGACCCAAAACACTTACTGTTGACTACCTCTAATTTTCTTGTGAATAATTGGTGTGTCAAGTATGATAACAAGACAAACTATTCCAATGAATATCTAAATACTACGTAATATAATTTAGTAGGTTTTATGTATTTTTACGCCCTTTGACTGACTTTCAACTCATTTGACCCGTTTCATTTTAAGCTAATAATTTCATCCATAAAGACAAAACAAAGCCCAAATGGGTCAGAATTTGCACCTCAAAAATAAACAAACATAACTCACCCGATGTATATCCACAGGACCTCCATTTTTTGTGGCAACCATTGGTAACCCATAAGCAGCCGCCTGTTTGATGAAATATGATGAGTTGGGACATGGTACAAAACCGACTAATGCCTTTGTTTGCTAGAAATGTCAGAAGACTTTACCTCAATCAAAGTGAGTCCAAATGGCTCTATGAAAGCTGGATTGATGAAAACTCCCTGTCAAAAGAAGTTAAACAAAGTTATGTGTCAAATATCACATCATTCACATATTAAAGCAAGAATTAAACAATACACTTATCTTGCATCATTACTGAGTACTGATTAGAATAAAATAGCAAAACAAAATGGTACTTTTAACGATTATCTAGATACACTAAAGGGAAACAGAAACTGATAGAATCAAATTATCACTTATCAATACAAAAAGCAATACTCCATATATATTTATTCAAGTGTACCTTGGTCTTTGCTGCTAGCCTGTAGATGTCAGGGACTTCCTTCTGCTTATGATGTTTAGGATATGCCACTTGACCATAGAGATCATACTTATCAATCATCTTAATGATTGACATAAGCATTGATGCACTGGTGCTTGACATCTCGTCAATGTTATCTCGGTTACCCATAATTAATGTCTGCAAAAGTAAGTGAAAAATATCCGTTAGTGACGAAACAGATCCAATGACTTATCAGAAAAGAATATGACTACACAAACAACGTAAGCCGTCATACAAGATTAGCAAGCTCCCTTAGTGGACGACACTCCCCAAATGCTTTAACCAAAGTTAAAAGGTTCTTTTTAGGATCTGGCCTAGCAAGAGCAAGTATCATGGGCTTGCGTGGGTTGGTAAAGAAGCGCATTATCTGCATAGAATGAAGTTAGAGACTTGTGCTTCTTTTAATATAACAATAACATGAATTAGACAGGAGCCTTAACTCTTAAACTTATAAACAATTAATCAAAAATATAAAATAAACTTGAACCTCTGTCCAGATAGGTGGATCTGGAGAAGCCTGATGATCTTCTCCACCTTCGGTTTCACCATCCATATCACCCTCATGTGGAATAATATGATTGAACTCCATCCCAGGAGGAATTACCTGCCAGTAACTAAAGTGATTAATTATATATACCAAAGTAAAGACATAAGAATATACGTCTTGTATGGTCGTATGGATAATCTACTTATCTACCCAGAAAAAAAGTATATATTCCTATACTATGCACAAGTCTTAATAATTACACATAGAATCCATAAGGTGGGTAGACGACTAAACTTTGGTAAAAAAAAAAAAAGATTCATCAGATGTATAAAGTATAAACCAATTGAAAATGTCAAATTACACTATCGAAACATTTTTGTCCCACCATGATGATGCATCTCATACTGTTTACCCTCCCTCATGTATCAAAGTTTGTTTTCCAAGTAATCAAAGTTTGTTTTCCAAGTAATCAAAGTTTGTTTTCTAAGTAAGCAGGTCTCACCCAGAATGAAACCACATAAACCAAAAAGATTGTGGAAAGTGGCAGACATTAACCACAGCAAAAAGGGCATGAATAGTGAAAATTTTGGGCACTTACAAACATGCGAGGCATGAACCTGCCATAACAGCTCACGTTCCGCCTGATTCTAGCCCGAAGTTTTTTCTCTAGCACCGGGTCAAACCCATCATATAACCGCCATTGTTCATCTATTTCCTGTCTGGTGCTAGTTATAACCACCTCAGATGCATCAAGACTCGTCTCCTCAGCCTCTATCCTACGCATTATTTTGTATGTAGTATTAATTTCCTCTTTAGTTGTTCTTCCTTGTCTCAGAAGTTGCTCCAACTTATCACGTCCAAGTGAGTGACCAGTGAAAAGCATTGGCACATTCAGAGCACCAGATAGACGAGCCGCTGAGTCACCAGCATCAGCATAATGACCATGGATGGCAACAGGCCACACCGGGTGCCCACCACCAATTTGCTCACCCAAAACTTTAGACATTTGCATTATGTGGCCAATTGCACCATCAACGAATTCAGGGATATGAGGCCAAAGAGACTCTTTAGGGATATATTTATCTTTTGGACCAAATGGTATACGAATTATGTAAGCACCGCTACTCTCTCCTATCTCCTCTGTCATACCATCAGAATTCCGTGGAGATAGCATTTCTGTTGGTTCGCCGTAACTCCAATCGACATCAGGACAGGCTACTTGTCTAGTGAGTAAATCAACTCGATAGACACCTGGCATTGAAGCTAAAGCTCTTGCAAGTTCTACAACATACTTAACCTGGAAATGAAGAAAGAACAAATAAAGCAAAAGTTATTGTAATTCATCAAAAACAACCTAGAAAATACAATATCCAAAAATTATGAATTCTTCAAATGAGCAACAAAAGGAATGCAGGCTAGAGTCCATACCTGACCACCTGTGTCAGAATCACGGCCAAGCTCCATATTTTCACCACGTATCAACCCGTGAAGGCTGTAAGAAATTTGATTATGAGAAAACAGAGATTGAAGTATATGTTCATACTAGCTATCCCACACAGCTAGTCATCCAAATACAAACGCACCCTTAGACAAAATTTTAGCAGGATGTAAGTACAAACCTTATCAGTACAAGATACAGTTTTTTCCCCTTCTGTTGATTGGCCCATGCCTCCATGGCATCAATGGAGCTCATTCTGGGCAAACGACCTCTGTGGCTATCACCGTGAGTAGATACATCATTCATGGTCTCTCCTTTCTCGCCCTCTGATAAGTCTTCTGACATATCAGCAACTGCTTCTCTGCGACCCTTTTCGCGCTCCATACGACGTTTGGACACTCTCTGAGCTTCATCATTCTCAAGCTGATGCACAGAATAACAACATTAACAAAAGATCTGGTATGAACGATTCTTCAGCCTAATTTCAAACAGACCATGACAAACGCTTGTAAAAGTCCCATACGCCCATGACCCTTTTGCTCAGGTAAATTTCATTCCAAACAGACCATTTAACATAGAGTGTTAAAAGTTTTGAGCTGCGAGAACAACATATTCCACCCTCGAAATCAAGTTTTTTTCTAACTTAAAGGGTGTTTGGGATTACGTATTTTTCAGCTTCTCTGGTTATTTTCAAGCAGAAACAGTTATTGTGATTAATTTTTTAACTTAGGGGGTGTTTGGGATTACTTTTTCACAAACATATTGAACTAAGAATAATTTATATATGAAACTGATTAAAAATTTTCAGCAAGTCATTATCGATCGAGTATTATTGCCTTTTTTATATAATAAGCAAATCCAAACACCATTCCCATAAGTACTTATTCTATTGCAGAAGCATTAGCAGAAAAAATAAGCAATCCCAAACACCCCTTATATGTATAATCTATATCGGCCAAATTCACCCAAAACGTTTACGTCTAACATCCATGGAAACAATTAGCTCAATTCACCCTTCTAAAAACTATATTATTTAAAAAAAATCATAAATGTAACATAAATCATAAGTCAACATCCATGTTGAGAATTTGTTCAGAAATAGAAGAATCTGCTTCTAAAAGTAAGATTATTTATGATAATATTCACCAACTTAACTAACACATATAATTGCATAACAACAAAATATAACAATTAAAAATAGAACCTGTTTTTTCTGACGAGCTAAATTCCAAATCCTCCAGCACATATTCTCGAGCCTGGTATTCCTCTCCTGTGGACTCCTGGTCGCTTGTGCCTAATCATGCATTCCCAAATTATCAGCAACAAATACAAAAACAAAAGATAAAACAGAGCAACATATACACATACCGATTACACAAGCTTAAAATTCATGACAACTTCTTTCAATTCGATTAGTTCAAATGAAGTCAAATCCTCGACATAACACCCGTTAAGATGTATATAAACACGGATTAATATAAAAAAAGTTAATCGATTTGCATAACATCCAATTCAACACAACAATGAAGACTTGCACACACACGCATGATCACACGAAATAAACACATAACTTAATAAATACTAATTGATAAACTTACAGAAAAGTTAATTCAATACATCCACACACAATTAAACATAGTGTAGACACAGAGATAAACGTATAAATGCATAATTCAATCCAATACATCAGTCACTCACACGCACGATTACATAAAGTTCAATTCAACACATTAATCACACACATAGTAAAAACAACACCAATAACAACCACCCATCCCTCCGGGGTGGTCCGAAGGTAAAAAAGAGCTTATAACCTTTTTAAAAAACAAAAATAATAAAAATAATAATTTTAGATAAAATTCAGTCAAACTAAATAATTACACACAATTACATTGGACGGAATCATTCATGGATTTATGCAGCGTAAAGCTAACTTTTGTAAAAAATCTCGAATTTTCTTAAATGCAACCGGTAAAAATATATATAAATTTCTAGTCGTGTTTAGTTTTCCTCATCATTCACCATATCATTTTTAGTCCTGGTTCTGTGACACAGTAAAATCAGAAAAAACAAAACTAAAGTAAACATACTTAAACACAAAATTAAAAACAAATTCACATAACACACACAAATATACAGATTAAAAAAAATGGATAGTGATTAAATAGTACAGCATACTTTAACCATCATTTAAAAAAAAAAAAAAAAAAACTCTAAATTCACACAGTAAAAAGGTGTAAAAACACAAAGTAACGTACTTTAACCCAAGAGCGATGAAGATCAGTCTCATCGAAACCAATAACATTATCAACAAAGTATCTAGTCGGACTAAACCTTCCTCTTTCACGTAACAACAGACTCGTTTTCTTATCGTCGAGCCCTGGCCCTACGTCTAGTATCGCTTCTAAATAACTGTTTATCCAATCGTTTCCCGCCATATTTCTTTTCACTCTTACTGTGTGTTTTTGTGTGTGTGTGTGTGTTTGAGATGATGATGATGATATTTGTTTTGATGGTGGAGAGAGAGCTGGAATATAGGGGAAGAATAACCGCTGATTGTTTGGTTTTTTCTGATTGGTTGCTTTTTAAAAAAAAAATCCTGTCATATTCATGAACATTAAAGGTAATGTTCTGCTTTATCTGATTGTACATTTAATTATTTTAATCAAATGTACAATCACATAAAGCACCTTTCATGTTCAAATGAATGTGAGGATCTTTATTTTTATTTTTTTTAAATGTGTATTTGGTCGACAGCAGTAACTGCTGATTAATTTATTAAATGTATTTGGTCGACGGAAAATTAGGGAGATTTTTCATTTTTTGGAATATTTTTGGTATATACGTGGATGACGTGTCCAGTCTTTTTTTTCTTTATCAAGTCGTTTAATTATGATTATTTTTTCTTAAATGAGAATATGTCACATCTAATAGAACCCAGTATTTCAATTTGAGAAAATTCTCAAAATATACCACTCATTTAAAGTAGCCCAAAACACATATTAATATTATGAACTTGGCAAAGTGGATCATTTAGTACCCTAAACTTTTAAGGGTGTAGAATGATACCTTAAAATTGACAAAATGAAATTTCTACTACTCTATACTAATAAACTCAACAATTAATTATTTTTTTATTTCTAAAAATCATTTTCGTAGAGTATTTTGTAATAAATAATTTATAGTAAAACTTTTAGCTACGCACATATATCTTTTTCCTAAAATTTAATTATTTTTTATATTTTAAAAATTAATATAGTATTTTAGTTGATAATTTATAATAAAAAGAATTTATATGTAGCTTTAATTTCTAAAATATTTTTAGCGCGTTACTTTTAACATATCTTCGTATAATATAATTAAATGTTTGTTTCAGATAATTTTTAGATCAACTTATAACTAACTATATAGGAATTTTATAATTTTCAATTTAAATATGCATATAAAGAACTAAATAGTCAAATTGTTATTGTTTCAAAATTATTTAAAATGAACACTTCAGTATATAATACGGAAATTTATGTATAGAACAATACTTTATAGAAAGTGAATTACCGCACTACTTTTGATACATAGATATTTGTATTATATACTTAAGTGTTCGTTTCAAATAATTTCAAGACAATAACAATTTAATAATATAATAGGAAAATATATTAAAAGTAGCGCGCTAGAAATATTTTAAAAATCAATGCTACATATACATTCTTTTTATTCTAAATAAATAATTAAAATACTATATTAATATTAAAAAGATAAAAAATAATTAAATTTTAGAAAAAAATATATTTGCCTACTAAAATGATTTTTAGAAAGAAAAAAATAATTAATTGTTGAGTTTATTAGTATAGAGTAGTAGAAATTTCATTTTGTCAAGTTCAGGGTACCATTCTGCACCCTTAAAAGTTCAGGGTACTAGATGATTTAATTTGCTAAGTTCGGGGTACTAATATGTGTTTTGGCCTTTAAAGTATATATATTTTCTAAACAAAAAAACTTAACTTCTTAAAATAGACTAGCCGTCAGTGGCCTAAAAGTTATACTTTTTGTGTAACTAACTTTTCTGATAAGTACAAAAAAAAGTCGTCTAAAGTACATTTAATAGTTATTCCAAAAACATTTTTGAAAAATTAATTACACAAAAAGTACAATTTTTTTAGGCGATCGGGTAATTGGTCTATTTTAATAAGTCAAGTTTTTTTTTAATAAAAGGTATACTTTATTTTGAAAATTTCCCCTTTCAATTAAACTTTATATAAATCATAAAAACTAACAAACCGTGTAATTTTATAAAATTGATGTGCTTAAAGTATTCATATATGCATTCACATGTCGTACATTAACTTTAAACACTCGCCCTTTAAAAACTAATTCCGAACAACTTTATATATAATCAATTAATGCACGACTAAACATAAACAATAACTACAAAATAAGAACCAAGTTTGAGAGTGTTCTTTTCATGTCACTCTAACATAATATTTACACAAGAATAGAACACTATTAAAACTTTGAGTGGTTTTTGTAATCAAAATTAATAAAAGAAAACTAATGTGTTACAATGATTGAAAGAAAATTATAAAAATATATAAATAAAATGTTTTTTTTTTGTGTTAATCTGATGTGACGAAGAAAAACTCTCAACCACACCTACCATACTAAAATACTTACATATGTCTCAAAATAAGTGTATAGTTTGATTTTTCGGAGTTAAAATGATTCAACTTTGACTTTAACTATTTTTGTGTGTGTTATATAATTTTTTGATGCAAAATATATGAATAAATTGGGTTTTAAGTATATTTTTCATTGGTATAATTTTCATCAAGGATTATATAAAAAAATATTTTATTTAACTTTAAAAAGCTAAACTAGAGACATATTTTAATACGGAAAAAGTAAGGGCCCGTTTGGTTTATAGATAGGTTTAGGATTTGGATTCGGATTCGGATTTAAATTTGGATATGGGTATGAATTTAATTAAGAGAGAGAAAATATATTTTATTTAAAATTATTATTAAATTATATTTAAATATAATATTTGAATATAAATATAAAAGTTATGTGAGAGAAAGAAAATTGGGTCCCTTACTTTTCATCAAAAACCCACCAAAATAATAAGAATCAAAACAGTGCATGGCAAGGGTTTCAAAGGATTCCATTTAATAACCAAACATTGATTTTTCATTTTGATATCCTAATCGAAAAGAGACACCCCCTAACCAAACGTATGGTAACATTCTTGATTTGTCTTGAACACTCCATGATCACAACTTCATCCACACGATACGTTTGGATCCGACACCAGTCACACTACTACCCTTCTAAAAGAGCAATGCTAGATCCACAAAATTCTTACAAAAATATATCCACAAAATAATTTGTCAATTAAGCATGGAGGGTAAAAAGGTAAATTGAAAAATTATGAAGTAATGTGATTGGACCAAAGCCATTGTCAAGTCATTATGTGGATTATTTTTTGTAAACTCTTTGTGAGTGTAGCATTTCTCCTTCTAAAAATGCTAAAGTTCATAAAACTTTTGACATGTGTAAATCGAAAAATGAGAATATGACTTGCCAAAATATATTGTTTTGATGTTTATCATCAATAACTTTTTCTGCAGAACTTTTTGAAGACACAAGGTAGACAAATCAAGTATGTATCTTCGTATTAGCACAAATTTTGAAGGGCATGTTTAATTTATTTTAGGAAAAAGTTTTATAGTTAATGTATGTATTCGTTGTTTCTAAAAGCATTAGGTACATATGGTGCCATCAAGTTAATGTTATGAGAAAAGTGCTGCCACATCAGCATTTTTTCTCATAACACCAGAATATCTCATAACATCAAAAACACTCCTTTCATAACATCACAATTCTGGTGCCATCAAGTGCCCCTCCCTCCATAACGCAAGAAAAATACTTAAAAACGCGAGCGGTGGTGTGGGTCTCGCGCCATCACATGACGTTTTCCGGGAGCATTTGGTGGTTGGTGACGGCTCAACACTCGAAAACGCGAGGTGTCATAAAGTGTAGGGCTCGTGCCATCAAATGCGTTTTCAAGGATAGCTCAAGTCATAGCTTAGAGTACCTTATGCTCTAATAGTCAATGACTGCTTTGCATATTTTATCAAGATAAAAATACCATTTGCTAAAAAAAAGTTCAAATCATCCTAATTTTAAATCATAACAAAAACATAAAAAAAAAACTAGGAAATGGTATTATAAGATTTAAATTATATATAAATATTTTTATTATCTTTTGTTTGTACATTTCCCAACTAATAAACATAGTGTTTGGTAATACTTTTCTTTTTTTGGCTGAATCATTGAGCTTTTTTAGTGGAGTAAGAATATAATTGAGATAATATATTTTCAAATGGCATATACTTTATTAAAAAAAAATTGCAGTTGTTGCTAATCCTAATAGGCTAATAGCAAAATGATATTATTTCCTTTGTCTTTATACGTATAACTTAGCAATGGAAAAGAGTTGGTTGCGTTACGCATATTCGTATGTTAGATTGCTTATATAACATAAATAATGGGTATAAAACGTTATATATGGAAAGAGATCGATTGCAAATAGCTAACTTGTGAAAAGAGATTGTTGAGGTTTCAACTCAATTGGAGACATGAAAATGGACATTTGTCTATCATAGTGGCAATCGGATAGCTCATAGCATGGCTCCAAAAGATATAAATCGGCAGACACATCTTGATCTTATGCATCTTTTGATGCCAACTGAACCCTTCTCCAAAAACCCGTCCTCGAGCAATGAGCTTTTGTCTAAGCAACCTAATTGGGGTCTTAGCATAGCTAATTGCCTAATTGGGGCCGGTCTAATGAGTTCCATAACGTCGATTGTTTAAGGATTAATGTCAAATGTAACAAGTTCTTCGCTCGTTGTTGACAATCAATTAAATTAATAATATCTTTTGTTTCCATTAAAAGAATAATAAGAATTAGACATAGAAGGCTACAAGTTATAGAAAATCAAAGTTTGTTTTCCGTAATTTTGTTTTCAACTTTTGGTATGACAGCAACAAATAATTATAGATCAACAAAAAATAATGGCAATGGGTCACACTAGATGCATTCATCTTCATTATTAAGAATAAAGTTAAACAACACATCGATTGATGACATTTGGTAAAAAGGAATTCGGAATATATTGTCCTTTATGATAATTGTAATTTTGTCCTTTCAAAATTTGTTTATTCCCTTTTTAAGTTTACGTGTCCTAAAAGAAGTTTAGTTTAATAAAAAAAAGTGTTATTTTCATGATACAGAAAGATACATCTACTAGATTTTTTTATATAGTGTTTAGTTTATTTTTGAAATAAAGAAACAAAAAGAATAAAAAATGTAAATAACACACAACAGTCAATCCATGATTGGGTCCTATGATATCGACGGGACCTCACAAACAAAAGGTCTTATTGGGATTTTAAAATTATGCTTACAAGAATATTCTATTTTTATTATCTTTGATGAATTTATATATTATATCGTATTATCGTCGACATACAACCAAAATAAGTAATAAACTTGTTGGCGTATATGCCGGACACATAGCTCCGGACATCATTATATCGACCGGCATACCTTGCCGGACACCATATTAAGACACGGACCGAAAGCGATGTGACATAACTAAAAACAACACATGAGAAGTCTTTATCTTGCAGGTACGATTCTCGGTCAGAGAACTGAGACCTGACACCCCGTCTGACACGCTGAGCAAGCACAACGGAAGGACTGACACACTGTCGACATCATGTCAGGCGTCAAGACAACCTCGCCGATGTCATGCGTCAAGTCAACCTCGACGACGTCATGCGTCAAGTCAACCTCATCGACGTCATTACCAGGTACACTTTGGGGTAGTATAAATACCCCAAAGACATTTATTGCATTCATTGAATGTTCTGACACTGTAGCATTTACACTCACACTTTCACATACAATTCGCTTACTCTCACGCCGGAGCTTGTCTTGGGTCATACCTACGTGTGTGGTTTCTTTTGTGTAGGAATACCAAGCTATCGACAACTGTAGGGAGCTTCGACATGCCCGGAGATTGGAGATCAAGATTTTACTTCAACAAATTGACGCCATCCGTGGGACCTAATTTCCGAACTGCCAAGCATTTAGAATGACGTAACCTACATCTGATCCAGTTACACCGCTAAACCCGACCACGAAAAACAATGATAACCAAAACAACTCCCCAAGTTTACAAGATCAAATCTTAAGTCACATATCGTCACTAGAAACCCTCATAAAGAAGCACAATAAGAGAGCTGGAACACCGATCACACCCATTCGCCTAACCTTCAATGAAGAAGAGAATAGCAAGGAGAAAGACGAGGACCTTAAGAGGTCGTACAAGGAAGTGCTGAAGTCCCCGTTCACAAGACGGATCATTGAGTTCTCAGCCCCGAGCCATCGGATGCCCACCAATTTAAAGATATACGATGGTTCTACCGATCCCGACGATCACATCACTCGCTACGTGAGGGCAGCCAACCAAAGAGAGTGGGAGACGCTAGTTTGGTGCAGGATGTTTCAGCAAACCCTAAATGGACCAGTTAGAGGATGGTTCAACCGCCTGCCCAACGGCTGCATAGACAGCTGGACGGACCTTTGTGAGAGGTACGCAGAAAGGTTCGCCCTAAGAAGGAAATGCAGTAAGGATCCGACGGAGGTCTCAAAAATCATCCGTAGGGTGAATGACACATTACCCGATTTTAAGGAGCGGTGGACCGAGGAGATGAGCTATATTCAAGGGGTTCCAGAACTAATGCAAATATCGGCCTTCATGGGCAATGCCAAGTGTCCAAAGTTGGTCTGACGCTTCACCGATCAGGTACCTTGGACGGTGACCGAAATGGTGAAAATGGTAGATGATTTCGTTAAATTGGAGGAGGCGTACAAGAGCACAGAGCTGCCGAAGGGGGAACACATGGAGAAGGGACAAGGAACATCATATAGGGGAGATAGGCCACCTCGTGCGGGTCAGGGAGGCGGACATTAAAGGACGGACAACTACAACACCTACGGTCGTAGGGACCATTACGATCCATATGTTCCTCCACGGGCACACAACCGAAGGTACGATAACCGAAGGTATGATAACCGAAGACAAGAAGTCAACCAACTCAGCTTGGATTACCTCATCAAGTGGTCAAAGGAGATATTAGCCACTGAGCTCCAACTCCAGCTACCTACGTGCCCCCCTCCCCAATGGTCGAAACACCAAAGAATGAGAACCTAGACAAGTATTGTGACTATCATGGGGGAAAAGGGTACTACACTAATGATTTCTACCAGCTGAAAAGGCAGTTAGAGGCAGCCTTAGAGTTTGAGAATCTCAGTCACTTAGTCAAGGATGTTAGACAGCGAGGAAACGACAGAAGGAGACAGTAGGGGAACAGTAGCACTAATGGGAAGATAATCAACATGGTACTGGTGCAAGGTGAAGACCGCAGGCGCAAGTACCAAAGGAATCAAGAGGAAGACTAGATGAATACACCAATAACCTTTCCCCCAATCCCAGCTGATGACGTGTCAGATGAACCTTTAATAATAGAGGTCGAAGTAGAAGGTTACAAGTAATGTTTGAACACTGCTTTGATAACTTGCCCCAGTCAGTCCGAGCTCGGTTGACACAAACTCATACGGAGCTGGTGGGATTTTCCAGAGAACAACTTATTCCGATGAGAAAAATCGAATTGAATGTAACGTTCGAGAGCGAAGGGTTGTACCGAAGAATCATGATGAAGTTCACTGTGGTGCGGGCGTCATCCCCTTATAACATCATCCTAGAATGCACCGGCATGAAAGAACTTCGGGCTATATCTTCCACAACCCATGCAATGATGAAGTTCCCCACCCCCAAGGGGAATCGCCACACTAGTGGCCTAGACGGCCGTCATTTTTGAGTGTCGTCAGCTGGAAGAGAAACAAGTAATTCCAGAAAGAAGGCTCGACAAAGAGGTACTCAAAAGCGAAAAGGAACTTACCGAAGAGGAGGTCTTGGTCAATCTCGCGTTTCTGGAGCAAAGGGTTACCATCAACAAGCAATTCTCGCCATCATGCCGATTTTAGTTGATATATCTGCTAAAAGAAAACAAGGATGTGTTCGCGTGGCAACCCTTCGATATGATTGGAGTCCCTAGGAGGATCATCCAGCACTCCCTGAATGTAAATTTGAGCATTACTCCAGTAGCGCAAAAGCGAAGGGTTTTGAGTCCGGAGAAAATCAAAGCGGTAATGAAAGAAGTAGAAGAATGGGTCAAGGCAGGCATCGTGAGGCCGGTCCGGTATTCGACATGGATCTCTAACCTGGTACTAATGAATAAGGTAGACGGTACATGAAGGATGTGCATCAATTTCAAGAATGTCAATTCAGCATGTCCCAAAGATTACTACCCACTCTCGGAGATCAACCTAAAGATCAAAGCTGTAATGGGGTTCCCCATCAAATGCTTCTTAGACACATACAATGGTACCATCAAATTTAAATGTCAGAAGAAGACGAGGAAAAGACGGCCTTCTACACCGATCAAGGAACTTATTGTTACACTAAGATGTCGTTCGGATTAAAGAACGCAGGGGTAACCTATCAAAGGCTGGTTGATTTGGCCTTCTAAGCACAATTGGGTCAGAATTTAGAGGCATACATGGACGACATGGTCATCAAAAGCAAGATGGAACAAGAGATGATAGCGGACATAGTAGAGACCTTTGATAATCTTTGGAGGGTCAACATGAGTTAAACCTCTAAAAGTGTTCATTCGGAGTAAAGGAGGGAAAATTCCTAAGTTACATGGCAACTTTAGAGGGAATTAGAGCTAACCCCAAGAAGATGAAGGCGGTGGCGGATATGCAGTCCCCAAGAACCTTGAAGGAGATGCAAAGTTTGAGTGGGAAGTTAGCAGCGTTGAACCGGTTCCTCTCCAAATCCGCAGAACGAGCTTTGCCATTCTTCAAAACACTAAAGAACATCACAAAGGAGAACAAGGATGACTATCAATGGATGGAGGATGCAAAGCTGGCATTTTAAGAAATGAAGAAACTAATACTCGAGCTGCTAACATAAACCACTCTGGGTTTAAAGGAAATGTTGTACGTGTATCTTGCTGCGTCTAAGGACGCGGTAAGCGATGTCTTGGTAGCCGATCGCATGGGGAAACAAATGCCTATCCGATACGTCAACCAAACACTTCATGAGGCTGAAAGAAATTATGCCCCCTTGGAAAAATTAGCTCTATGTTTGTTGCACGTGTCCCAAAGGCTGCGCATCTGATCAAGGTAATAACTGATCAACCCATCAAGCAAATACTCAACAAACTTGAATTACTCGGAAAGCTAGCCAAATACACCGTCGAGCTGGAGGCTTATAACATCACATATGTTCCTTGAAATGCTATTAAGGGGCAAGTTCTGACAGACTTTATAAATGAGGTTCTGGCAAGAACTAAGCATCTGGAGATATGCAGTTTAGTCGATGAGGAAAGCTTGGAAGAATAGACCTTGTATACGGACAGATAATCAAGCTCGAAGGGAGTAGGCGCCGGCCTCGTCTTGATTAATCCAGCAGGAACTGAATACACTTACGCCATTCGGTTGAACTTCCCACATACTAATAACGAGGCGGAATAGGAGGCGTTGCTAGCTGGTCTTCGGATAGCAGCAAGAATGAAAGTATGAGCCCTAAAGGTTAAGGTTGATTCAAAGCTAGTAGCTTGTTAGCTAACGAGGAATTCATTGCTAGCAGTGAAGGAATGACAAAGTACCTGACCAAGGCAAAAGAATACGTGGCCCCTTTCAAAAGGTTTTCGATAGTAAATATTCCCTAAAACCAAAATCAGAAGGCAGACGTTCTGAGCAAGTTAGCTTTGGTTGCTTTGAATCACCTAACGAAGTAGGTACTAGTAAAAGTCTTGAATACAAAGTCAGTGGATGTTCAGGAGGTTAACACAATTGTTGAGGAGGAAGAAGATAACTGAATGACTCCAATTATAAAATACCTAGAGGAAGGAGTTTGGCCAGCGGATGAAAATAAGGAAAGAAGTCTATGGATGAAAATAAGCCAATACGTAATAGAAGAATGAGTCCTTTTCAAAAAGTCGTACTTATCTCTAATGTTAAGGTGTGTCGGACCACTCCAAGCAAATTACATAATAAGGGAGGTGCACGAAGGGGCATGTGGAATGCATGCCGGATCACGATCGGTTATAGAAAAATCATGAGGCATGGGTATTATTGGCCGTCCATGCACCGAGATACAAAGGAAGTGGTCAACAAGTGTGATTCGTGCCAGATACACTCTCCGGTTCCAAGACTTTCGCAGACGCGTTTGACGTCCATCATGTCCCCGTGGCCCTTTTACCAATGGGGTCTCGACATCTTTTAACCTCTTTCGGAGGGCCCCGACAAGCTCAAGTTCATCATTGTGGAGATTGACTATTTCACCAAGTGGATGGAGGCGAAGCCTCTGGCTAAAATCACCAGTAAAGAAGTTCAGAAGTTCGTCTAGGAGAACATTGTGTGCAGATTTGGACTTCCAAGAGTGATCGTGACTGAAAACGGAACATAATTGGTGAATGACCCATTCAAGAGTTGGTGCGAGAAGTGGAAGATCAAGCAGATGAACACGGCGGTTGCACACCCGCAGGCCAACGGCCTAATAAAAAAAGCTAACAAATCTCTAATGCACGGCCTCAAGTCAAGGTTGGGATGGGAAAGAGTAGGATGGGTAGACGAGTAACCTAACATCTTGTGGGCTCACCAGACCATGCTTAAAACAAGCAATGGTGAAACCTCATTCAGCTTGACTTACGGGAGTGAAGCAGTAATTCCGACTGAGATAGGTATGCCAATGTATCAGACCATTCAGTTCAATGAAGCGCAAAATGAAGAAGAAATACGGCTAAACCTGGATCTTATACAAGAAAGAAGAGAAACCACAGCCATTCGAGAAGCGAATTATAAGAAGAAGGTAAAGCAATACTATAACAAGCAGGTATGTCCCGTATCCTTCAGGGTTGGAAACTTTATGTATCAGAGAAATGAATACAGTCGAGTCGAAAATCAGGGCAAGTTGGGGCCGAACTGGTAAGGCCCATATCAGGTGATTGAGGCATATGATAACGGTTCCTATAAGCTTTGTACTATGTATGACTATGAGGTCCCTCGCACGTGGCATGCGATCAACCTCTGGAACTGTTTCATGTAAACTTGATATTTTAATCAATTAATAAATTATGATCCCTCTTCATATTGGAGAGAGGGGCGATTTTGCTAAATGATTGTGCTTAGGAAAAAAATATGTGACTCCTCCAGTTAGCTAGCTACCTCCGGAGAAACATGTAGTCAATGTCTAAAAGAAGTTTTGTCACTTTCAGTCCGAGTGTCTGTCACGGGACGGCCGCCGGACAAACAAATATGTGACTCCCTTGTAGTCAATGTCCAGTCAATTCCCCTAAGTCTGATTCACTAGGGAAGAACCTTCGCCGAAAGGTTATATTCCAGCCTAATCACCAGACGAACATACATATAAAAAGAAGTATCCGTCACTTCGCGACCCGAGTGTCCGTTATGGGATGGTCGCCAGACAAAAACACATGTGACCCCCGCATGGTCAATGTCTGTTCAAATTCCCCTCAGTAATTAACTAGGGATGAGCCTTCACTAAAAGGTTACATCCCCGGCCATGATGACCAAAAGAACACATGCAAGTAGTTATAAGTGCTTGACATTTCGCGACTTAACGAGGTCAGTGGACAAACACTTATGTGATCCGTGCATGGTCAATGTCCATATACTTCCGAAAGTCAAAACTTAGCAGATAATTAACAAGGTAAACACTGCGTACACAAGTAAAACCCAAAATGTACGTCCGAAAGGACGAATGATAACCATTTAAAAATACAAAGTTCCAAGATTACATTATCCGATGGATACCAAGATAGCCCAAAAAAATACTACAAATCAACAAAAGTAGAAACAACTAATCAAGTAGTTGGAGGAGAAGGAGCACCAGAAGTAGCCTGAATGTTTAGAGGGGCCTGTGTAACACCAGGGATCGGGCTCAATGTTGGTAGGAGGAACGTCGGGAGAAATCTTCAGAAGGTCATCAATTAGGAAGCGGTAGGAGTCAGCAACCTTCTGGACGAAAGGATATTACATAGTAAAAAGTTATCGGTGCTTAGCTTGCCATGCTTTGGATCCTTCAATGTCCACGTTCCTGGTCTCGAAAAACATAGCAGCAATTTGATCCTTCGTCATACCTAGACTCAAACTGCCCAACCATCCGGCGGTGAAGCATAGGCCGACAGGAATCGCCAAACTCCTTCTGTACTCTATGCTCATATGAAGTTTCCTCACAACACCGAAACAAATTATTGGATTAGCTTATGGTGGTTCATCTCCACTGCGCCAACTCAGCCACCAACTTAGCATTCCCATTTTCCAACATCCGGACCTTTCCCTCTACGTCGTCTAACTTTTTAATCTTTTTCAACTTGTTCTGATGCAGTCTTTCTCCAATCGTCCCTTTCTTTCTCCATCTCCTTCAACTGATCAAGTAACTCCCTTTTTTTGTCTTCATAAGATGAATGGACGCTGTCTAGCAAAAGAAACTTCTTTGATATTCCGTCATTCGCATGCGTTTGTCGTTGGAGATCTATTCTTAAATGACTCAACTCCTCCATCTGAACGTTACAACGGTTGCGCAGATCAATATGCTCAATGTTCAACTGCTCATGACGTTTCAGGAGTTCGCCTTGTGATAACACACATCAACCCAATAACTGATAAGCATGCTGCACAACCTCAATATTTTTCAAACCTCCCAAAAACTCATCTTCGATAGGAGTGTCCAGATGGGTAATCATCTCTTTGCAAGATCTGAATGAACAGATACGCAGGTCATCACGGAGTCCCCACTCTGGCATAAACTGATGTTCCGTAATACTCCCACCCTCGTCTTTGTTATGAACAAAGTGGATAGACTGAGTTGCACATAAAATAGTAAAGCTTATCGCCGGTATCAGTCACACAAGAGGGGAAAACACATTGTGGAAACTAGAAGGGGGGTTGAATAGTTTTTACCGTTTTAAAATAAAACTTAGATTGTAAACTTATGTGAACTCAATAGATACACAAGTGTATATGATAGCGACTGCAATAATAATTAAGTAATCTACGAAGTATATGAAAAGTAAAGATAAAAAAGATCAAACCAATGACACAATGATTTATAGTGGTTCGGCTACGAAGCTCATCTTCGCCCTACTCCACTCCTTAAGTACCCAACTTGAGAGTTTTCTTCACTATGTCAATAAGCTCCCTTTAGGAGGAGGAAGACGTAAACATCGCTTTACACTTTTTCTGGTACTAGCTTAAATACCGGAGTTCTACTAGAGATAGAACCAATTTAAACACTATGTATTTTATGGCCTTAAATACTAAATTATCCTTACACTTGATAACACACAAACACAACACAAGTTATACCAAGATGCATGATTAATCACACAAGTGATGAACAAACTTAAATATTAATAACTTAAGCTTGACGTCTTCGTTAAGTGTTTCTTCACTAGTGAGTTGAAATGAGTTGTTCATCTTGTAATAGATTATGTAATAAGTATAATGATCAAAGAATATACAAAAGATAAAAGACGCGTGTAAAAATATTTGTCAATGGTTATTAAAAATGAAGACTTAAGGTTGCTATTTATAGGCAACATTTTAAAATTCAAATGCTATCTCAGACAGCTGGTCCGTGCGAGCCACGAATCCACCATTTGTTGGATCCGCCCCGTGTATTTGGTGGATCCGTAGGTGGAGCTGGGATAACCTTTGTCATTTTGTGATTAACCAATAAGGAAAGATTTTCTTATCACCAATAAGGAAAGATTTTCTAGATTTAGGAAGATTTGGAAAGATTGTTTCCACTTATGGTTAATCTTATTTTGTCTTACATGATTAATATAACTAGCTTATATTTAATCATGTGTTAACTTAAATCATTTGATTAGAAAAGGTTTATGCAAATGATAAATATTTTTCTTTGATCATTAACTATGTTTAATAATGCCATATTCATACCTTAAGTGATTTGTTGTCGTCAAGTAAACTTTCGACTAAATAACTTGCTTACATAAACTTTTACGTAGTATGACATTATATTTGTTATTATCAAAACATGAAGATCATTAAATATAAATATCATTTTTGCGCGAATATTTGTATTAACAATCTCCCCCTTTTTGATGATGACAAAATATAAACTCATGTGTATTAAAAGTTACTAAATAAGTATTTAGTGGATGAGTTTACTTCTCTTCTCCCCCTTTTTGTCGAAACAAAAAGTGTTTGTAGAGGCCTTCCTTGCAAATCTTGTCTTGATGAATGCTAAGTGTCTTGGATACGAATGCAACGTAAAACAAATAAAGACTATATTGCAAGTGCTCCCCCTTGGTGTATGCTCCCCCTTGCTTGGGGCATCAAGGAATCGAGCTATAGATGTGTTGCTAAAAACAAAGTTAGTAGACAAGCAAATATATATATATATATATATATATATATATATATATATATATATGATAACTACATATGCACACATATACATTTAAGCAATAAACAACCATTATCATCATAACAATAGAAATAATGTTAAATCCATTATAAGGGATAAAACATAAAATTTAACGTAAAAGCCATTAGACAATAAACTTAAACTAGAAAAGAAAAGAAAACAACTAAAGATCCTAAATCTTGGGATACATATCATTTTCCCATATAATCTGAGGGGTGAGGTGAGATTTCCATGCGGCTAATGCGGGAAGTAAGGTGGGTTTGATAAAGAGCCGAGGTGGTGTCGAATGTATGAGAACCTGTAATTGACACGGTTTTGGAGCATCTGGATTTCATGCCTTGTGGTGCTATAACATTGGCAAAACATGTTGTAAGGTGAGGCATGTCGTTTGGATGAACAAAATCCAAGATCTTTGGAGGATTAGGAAAATCTTGATTTTCAAGATTTGGTGGTGGATGGTGAATGTTTTCAAGTGGAGGTGCATTGTTGTGTAGGTGAGGTGTATTGTTGTTAATGTTAACAAATAATGGTTGAGTTGATGGTAGTGGTTCAAATCAGGGTGGTAGATTTGGAAATCCGGGAGGTGGTCGTGAGACACGTGGTGGTGGAGATAGATTTGAAGGTCCCGGTGGCCAATTGTCTATTGTTAACACATAAGAGTTATTTGGTGATATTTGTAGTGGTGGAAGTTCTTGAGGTTCTTGTTTTATCATAATGACAAAATGAAGTTTAGGTGGAGGTGCAACGTGAGTTGGTGTCAGAGATTCACTTGGAGATGATGATGAGGTGTAGTGTGTACTTATGCTAGAGATGGATTTTGATAGAGAATGTAGTGGTGAAAGGGATTTCCTTCTAGGAGGTGGTGAAGGAGTTCTTTCATTAGGATGCTCCTCACTTTAGGATGTGAGATTGACATAGGTTGGATACTTGACACTCATTCTTGCGGTTTTTATTTTGAAGTTTGGTAAATTTGTTTTGGATGAACTATTCATGGTGATGAACTAGTAAGGTTGTATGTGAAAAAGTGTAAAGTGTTAGGATTAAAAGTATTCTTGAAGTTACTGCTATTAAGGTATTAGTTACTGCTGCTAAGCATTAATTAGTGTTGTTAGTAATCTTAATAAAAAATATGCTAAGTAGTTAGTACTGTTAGTTACTACTGCTAGTGTATATTACTACTGCTAATTACTACTGCTAGTAATGTTAGTACTGCTAGAGTAATATTAGTACTGCTAGTGTAACTTAGTACTGCTGGTGAAGATTGAAGAAAACTTTCTAAGTAGTTAATGTTGCTTGTACACAGTTAGTGCTGCTGGTATAAAAGTTACTATTGTTGGTGTTGAAAGTTAATGATGCTGGTACAATGGTACAACTGCTGAAAGATTACAACTGCTGAAAGGATAAAGACTGCTCAGAGAAAAGATAAAGATTGCTTATGGGATATGTATGAGATATATTTGTAAAAGATACGTATAAGTTATTTGTTTAGAAGATAATGATAACTTAGGAAAATATTGTAATCTCATTAGGACTCCTTGGTGTATAAAAGGAGGTCATAGGGTATAGAATTCTATGTATCTGTATTAGTATCTAAGTATTAAATCGTGTCATTCATAAAATTGTTATAGCTTCAAGGTTTTGTAAACCCTAACACTATTAAGAGTGTTCGTATTATATTAAGGCTGAAAGTTTGGTAAACTGTTTGTTATTGATTTTATTCATTACTATTTCATCAAAAAATTTCTTAGTATCATTGACTAGATTCCACATAGTCTTTGATATTCACAATCAAAGTTTCTATCATAGTTATTTTGAATTTATTCAATAAAACTTAGCCTTATACAAGCTAAGAAAGATCTATTCTATTAGGATCAACAAGTGGCATCAGAGCTTGTGAGAAGCTTTGAATAAAAAGAACCTTTACTACACACAAGATCTACTTTTTCAAGAAGAAATGGATTCTCAAACTACTCAAACCATTAAGCTACCCATACTCCAACCTGGTAAGTATGATCTATGGAAGATGAGGATGGAGCAGTACCTACAGTGTATTGATTACACTCTATGAGAGATCATAGAAAATGGTAATGCACCCATTGTAACAAAAATTGTTAATGGTAAAGAGACTGTTATCCCTCCTACAAGTGTTGAAGAGAAGGCATAAAGAAGGGATGAGTTGAAGGCAAGAAGCACTTTGTTGATGGCCTTATCTAATGATCATCAATTAAAGTTCAACTCATACAAGGATGCTAAGACACTGATGCAGGCTATTGAGAACAAATTTGGAGGTAATACTGCTACAAAGAAAACTCAGAAAAATCTTCTGAAGCAGTAATATGAAAACTTTGCTGCATCTAACACATAAGTGATTGAGCAAACCTATGAAAGGCTTCAAAAGCTAATTAGTCAACTGGAGATGCATGGTGAAGTTATCCCTCAAGAAGACATCAATCAGAAGTTCTTGAGAAGTTTGTCACAAGAATGGACTATGCATACTATTGTGTAGAGGAATAAACCAAAGATTAAGACATTGAGTTTAGATGACCTCTTCAACAACCTGAAGGCTTATGAATCAAAGGTCAAGAGGACATCTAGCTCAACCACAAACTCATACAATGTAGCATTTTTGTCCTCTAGCAGCACTAACAGTGCAACTAGAGCAGTTAATACTGCTCAGGGTATTAATACTACTAGCACTCAAGGTGCTGCTGATAGCTCAACAACTATTGAAAATTTGAGTGATGCTGTAATTTATTCCTTCTTTGCTAGCCAACCAAGTATTCCACAGCTTGATAATGAAGATCTATAACAAATACATCCTGATGATCTAGAAGAAATGGACTTGAGGTGAAACATTGCTATGCTGACTATCAGGGCAAAAAGATTCCTGAAAAATACTGGAAGGAAGATGGACATGGACAACAAAGAAAGAATTGGGTTTGACAAGTCTAAGGTGGAGTGTTTCAACTGCAATAAGAGAGGACACTTTGCAAGGGAGTGTAGGGCACCCAGGAATCAATACAACAGGAATAGGGAGCCTACCATAAGGACTATACCAGTTGAGACAACTACTTCAAATGCCTTAGTGCCTCAGTATGATAGCTTTGGCTATGATTAGAGTGACCAAGCAGAAGAAGGTCCGACCAATTTTGCTATCATGGCTTATTCTTCAACAAGTTCAAGTTCTTCTACAAACTCTGAGGTATCTAATGATTCAAATTGTTGTTCATCATGTTTAGAATGTGTAAAAGATCTAAAAGAACAAAATGAATAATTATCAAGTAAATACTCATTTTTATCAGAAAAATGATTTGGAAAACAATGGCACAAGTTTCGTGCGTTGAATCATCCGTTAAGTCGCTCAAATGAGTCCCGAACCGCTTTTATCAAAAAGTATATGAAAAAGTTACACTTTTTACCCTCAACTTCTAATACTTGTCACAATGGTTATAAAGTTTTACTATATATATAAATTTTTTTACATTTTATTCATTTACATCTCTAACAATAAACACATACACTCATTATCTCTCTCTCCCTCCCCTTTTATCCGGCCACCGCCCCACCACCATCTCCGGCGACTATTCCGGCCACCACCGCCGCGCCGCCGCCGGAAAACTTTTCCGGCGGAGTTTTCCGGTGAGCCCCAAAAAGCTTCCTCACCTCCCGATCTATTCGATCCACACACCCACTCTCGGTCACGCGCCGTCACCACCACCACTCGACCGCCGCTGCCATAACACCACCACTTTCATCATCATCACCATCATCACAGCCGCCACGCACCTCATCACCACAGCCGCACCACCTTCGCATCATACCACCACCATCGCCTACACCATCCACCACCGAGGCCATCCTCGCTGCCATCACCGTCGTGCACCACCAAAAAGGGTGCGTGTGGTTCTATCAAGCACCAAGAGGGTGCGTTGGTTATTAATAAACATCGAAAGGGGTGCGGGTTTCGGAGCAGCCACCACCGAAAGGGTGCGTTGGGTCGGCAGTCTCAACCCATGAGGGTGCGTTCGGGTTTGGGCTGTCGAAACAGCCGGGGCGTGTTTGGTTTGTTTGGGCTGTCAAAACAGCCAGGGCGGGTGTGGGTTGGTAGGCTGTCGGGACAGCCGGGGGAGTGTTCATGTCGGGTTGGGTTTAACAACCACTTAGGAGTTCGTTTGGTTTAATGGCAGCAGCAGGGGGGAGGATGTTGTCGGGTTTGGTTTTGTTTGGTTTGTGTCACGCGAAAAGGGTGCGTTTGTTGTGGTCTCACAGCCAACCGTGGGTGCGTTTGGTTTATCAGAAAAAGCATATAGGGCGCGTTTGGCTGTGTGGACAGCCTAGGAAACGCTTGGATCTGGGTTTAGTGGCGAGTAGGGTGCGTTTGGTTTATATAAAAACCGACTAATAAATATAATATAAGGTTTAATAAATATTTAAATAACCGATCTAAATGGTGGAATGGTTAAATAAATACTATAATTATTATCTTCATGTTACGATTGTAATAACCTTGAGGGGTGTGTTTGGGTTTGCAGCACGGATTGATTCAATGGAGGAAAAATAATTAACTTTTGTTAATATGGAAAAACGTTAAATAAACGAATAGGTCATGACGGGATTTTTATAAATTGATACGTTTAGTAAATTTCTATAAATCTACTTTAGTTATTATCTTGAAATGTCTTAAGAATTTTTAAATCGAGATGACCCGAAAATCAAACGTAAGCTATAATTTTAGAGATTTCATCAATCTAGCCCACAACTTTAAAACGTGCGTTTATGATTATAAAAGAACTTTCTGCTAAATTATTTGAGAATCGGGCGCGTTTCAAAATAATTTATGTCCAATATACCTTATCACATTTCTTATATAATACTTGAAAGGTATTATAATAAATAGACCATTTTATTTTAATTGTCACCTTTTAAATATAAAACATGTCCGTGTACTAATACTCTTCGAGTTATACTATTGGTGTTATCTGTTATATAATCACGATGTGAATTATAAGACTTGGCCAATTTTTCATTATGTAATATAATACGAGAATTATATTGCAACACTGGCGTTTACTTTAATTTATTTATTTAACCAACCACCAAACTATAACAACTTTAAATCTAAATCTTTATCACGTATTCCGTTGATGTACCTCATTCATCGAAAACAAGTACATCATCCTAGGCTATTGGGTCTAGCCGTGTGATATAACCCGCAACTTCTTGGTCCGAGCCGTTTCATTTCCTCATCTCTCTCGTCTTGTACTCAATGTGTACATTCCCGCCAATCGTTCTTCGTCATCGATGTGAGTTTATAGCCCCTCTTTCACTTGTTTTATATTTACTTTACAAATCTCGGGGGAGAATACATGCTCAATACAACTTGTTTACATATTCGTTCACAATATCTTTTACATACTATTCTACACACTTGGTTTACATACTCGATTTTGTAATTCATTACAAACACAATTACATGGTTGATTACAAACTTGGTTTCATACTTTGTCACATACTCATTTGTATACACGTCTACGAAATTGTTTACATACTCATTACGAACTCGATTACTTGATTTATATCACACTCTTTTCTACTTATGGATTTAAGTACTCAAAGCTATTTACGAATGCAACAGTTAATTTTTATTGGACACAAGTGTTTTCGGTTATCATCTCCTGTTTACGTGTTTTTGCCTTAAGTAACAAACCCACACATTGAGCCCATTAATCATGAACTGTTAAATCAGTGACCGAAGACCGAGTGAGGGAGCACGAGTGTAATAAATAGATCTATTTTGGTGTGACATCCCTGTTCGGGTGATAGCTCACCACTAGTTTTCGACTGTACTGAAACAACGAATGCATACATGTCGGAACAATTTGGATGTTACGGGTTTGAACATCTACACGGGCACCTTTTGTGCATTAAATTGCATACATATATGTCGAAGCCTTCGGTGTCATGAGCTTAGCGCAACAGTAGATATTATTTATGTGGTACTGTATTTGGTATAGTAACCCATACAGTTTGTAAATCAACGATTTCACGTGTCCATACTACAATATTGAACATACTAATTTTCTAAACAATTTTCATTATATTAACGTCGAGCAATAAACTACTAAACACTTTTGTTCTACATATACCCTTGCATTTTGGCGATATATAAGGAATGAAATGTCATACCATACTTATAAATCATTGGATCTCGAACATTACATTTATACATACAAAACCTAGAACTCACCAACGTTAATGTTTGACACTTAAATGCATGGTTTTTCTCAGGTGAATTAGATGCTTGGATTATTTTTGCAGTGTGTCATTGTGAGTCTTTACATTCAAGTTTCTCAAGAGTATGCAATATGGACAACTATTATTTTGATTTCAGAAAATTAACGAGATTGTTTTACAAACGACACATTTAGAGGTCGTTCTCTTGTATCTTGAGCTGTTGTATTATGAAGTAACGCCCACCTGACTTATATCCCGATAGCGACACATTTATGGAGGTTTACAGATATGGTATCAAGCCAAGGGTTATAAGAGAACTAGGATGCATATTTTATCCTAGACATAAACCGTTTCACAAACATTGCATCACATCAACCATTTTTAAAGTGCATACACGGTACATGCTTATTGCTTACATACGTGTTGCAATTAAGTGCTTAGTGACATTCATATATGTGATATATATGCTTACATCTTTTTGCGTATATCGCCGTTAACTTAAATAAGAGTTATTTATATAAATACCAGAGCCTTTCTAAGACATTGGAGAGTATTCACAATGGTCTCAATATACCACCAGACATTGTGAGTTATACCATGGTCTCATCTTACTTCTTAGACATTGTGAGTTGCACATGTCCTCATTTCGTTCTCAATATTAGTACGTTAAACAATGGTCTCTTAGGGATATTTTTCTTCATAGCTTTATACTATATTGTAATTACACAAGACCCGTCTAAAATTTGTTTACATGGAATATGGTAATGAAACTAAAGTATTGCAAGTCTTTGTATGGGCGGACATTGAAATATGAGGTATTGCTATTAATAATTGCTATGTTAACAAACCTCACAAGTTTCGTGTTTACCAATGGGATTATGTATGACTTAAAGTATTACAAGTCTTGTATGATCGGACCTAGTAAATAGAAGATTGATATGATAATCGCTAGCTGATTCGTTCATAATGACCCTTATTTGTTTACTTTAAATCGAGTACTCATTAACTGCCTTGAACTCTATGTCGATTTCCCTGATTGTTTCGCTCTCCATCTCGCGAGAGACAGTTTCAGACACTCGCCCAACACATTATAGCACCTGCATCGATTATTTATTCACCACCTTGAAAAACTTTATGTGTGGTTACGCGTGTTTGCAATAGAAATTAATTAGGGTGGGGAAGTAGAATGATTATGATCAGATTATCTAAAAGGATTTGGACGCCTCTTCATTTTAAATAAAGTAAATTATAAATCACCGAACCATAAGTTATAAATCATTTCTTTACTTACATAAAATCTGTACGCTTACCATTAGTTATGAATAAGAAATTATAAATGTAGTGGGCTTAATGGTAGTCCGATATGATACGAGTAATTAACTGAAATCGATAATCATCAGAATCCCGTTAAAGGGTCTAAGAGACACAATCGTGTCTTACAACTCAGCAAAATCTTAAGGCCTCACTTGGAGCTACCTTATCTCATTCTTAAGTTATTACCTTTGCCATTGCAAATCCTTGCAATCGTGAACTGTCTGTAGAGCTAACAGACTGAGTGCAATATCCCATCACCATTTGTTATAGTATTGACTTATGGACGCTGCCTGGTTTGGGTCCCGTGAGGCGGGCCCCGACTGATACAACTTTATCCAATAGGCTATGCAACTCCCCTTAAACGAGATAAACACCTATCGACGAAACAGATAGTTGGACTATTCATTTCGGGCCACTAGTAGGAAGACTTAGGTCGCGATACATCCTAGTACTGCCAAGTAGGTTAGGTACTTACATACATAAGCCACGTTGATGTGAATCATCGAGCATTACAGATAGTAGGAACGAGACTCTGTCCTCGGACATTTAGAAAC
Organism: Tanacetum coccineum; assembly: GCA_026074375.1. Classification (NCBI taxonomy): domain Eukaryota; kingdom Viridiplantae; phylum Streptophyta; class Magnoliopsida; order Asterales; family Asteraceae; genus Tanacetum; species Tanacetum coccineum. The sequence continues at coordinate 20,249 of BQNB010035284.1, read as the reverse complement.
TTTTACAAACATACTCACGTGACTACACTTTCTTTTGATGAGTTCACTATTAAAAGATTTTTTTTTACACGGTTATATCAGTCATAAGATCTGTAATGATATATTTTGAGATACCCATTTTGATGGATTAAATATCCTGGACAAACCTAGCCAAAATTTTTGGTAGATCGAGAAGTGTAGAAACACCGAATTTTGCTGAATAAAGTTATCAGCGTCTTGTTTAGAACGAGTTCATTAAACCTTAAGTCTTTCCTTGGTCACACAATCGGATAACACAAATTTAATCTCGGGACGAGATTTCTTTAAGGGGTAGGTACTGTAACATCCGAGAATTTTCAAAATTTTGAATGACGATTTCAATCTTTGACTTTTAGGATCTGGCTTGACTTATAAGAACGACCATCTAAATCACGTTTTCACGACTCGGACTCTAAAGCAATTTGCTGTGGAATGATATTCCTGACAACTTTTCAGTTTTGCCCGAGACCTGGAAACGAGCTGAAAAGGGCTAAAACAGCACCGCAAACATTATTCGAACAATATACAACGCGGACACACAAAAAACAATTAAATTTGTTTTAATTATCAGTATTTATTTAATAAAAATATTAAATAAATTCGTCATCATTTTAATTAAAAGCGTTGTGGATAACGCGAATACTCGAGTTAAAATCCATTTTTATTCCGGACAATGCGTAACCGGTTCACAAAATGAATAACAGATATTTTATTAAATGTTATAAAATATTTATGAAATATTATCAAGTAAATACTCATTTTTATCAGAAAAATGATTTGGAAAACAATGGCACAAGTTTCGTGCGTTGAATCATCCGTTAAGTCGCTCAAATGAGTCCGAACGCTTTTTAATCAAAAGAAAAAGATAAAGTTCACACTTTTTACCCTCAACTTCTAATACTTGTCACAATGGTTATAAAGTTTTACTATATATATAAAATTTTATACATTTTATTCATTTACATCTCTAACAATACACACATACACTCATTATCTCTCTCTCCCTCCCCTTTTATCCGGCCACCGCCCCACCACCATCTCCGGCGACTATTCCGGCCACCACCGCCGCGCCGCCGCCGGAAAACTTTTCCGGCGGAGTTTTCCGGTGAGCTCCAAAAAGCTTCCTCACCTCCCGATCTATTCGATCCACACACCCACTCTCGGTCACGCGCCGTCACCACCACCACTCGATCGCCGCTGCCATAACACCACCACTTTCATCATCATCACAGCCGCCACGCACCTCATCACCACAGCCGCACCACCTTCGCATCATACCACCACCATCGCCTACACCATCCACCACCGAGGCCATCCTCGCTGCCATCACCGTCGTGCACCACCAAAAAGGGTGCGTGTGGTTCTATCAAGCACCAAGAGGGTGCGTTGGTTATTAATAAACATCGAAAGGGGTGCGTTGTTTCGGAGCAGCCACCACCGAAAGGGTTGCGTTGGTTGGCAGTCTCAACCCATAGGGTGCGTTCGGAGTTTGGCTGTCGAAACCGTCCAGGGCGGTGTTTGGTTTGTTTGGGCTGTCCAAACAGCCGGGCGGGTGTGTGTAGGTAGCTGTCGGGACAGCCGGGGAGTTTCGTATCGGGTTGGGGTTAACAACCACTTAGAGGATTCGTTTGGTTTAATGCAGCTCCCAGCAGGGGGGGAGTTATTTGTCGGTTTGGTTTGTTTGGTTTGTGTCACGTGAAAAGGGTGCGTTGTTGTTGTCCTCACAGCACCCGTGGGTGCGTTTGGTTTATCAGAAAAAGCATATAGGGCGCGTTTGGCTGTGTGGACAGCCTAGGAAGCGCTTGGATCTGGGTTTAGTGGCGAGTAGGGTGCGTTTGGTTTATATATATATAAACCGGATCTAAAATGGTGGTTTAAATTTGTTAAATAAGTGAATTATTTGTTATGTTCATTTTGTATATTTTACAACCCAAATAGGGTATTTGGATTTGGGGATAAAAACTGTTAAGGGGTGTGTTTAGGTTTGCAACATGGATCGATTTAATTGAGGGAAACTAATTAACTTTTGTTAATATGGAAAACGTTAAATAAACGAACAGGTCATGCCGAGATTTTATAAATCGCTACACTTAGTAAACTTTTACAAATCTTACTTTACTTATTATCCTGAAAAGAACGAATTAAATGCCTTAAGAATTATTAGATCGTGAAGAACCGGTAATCAAACGTAAGCTATAATTTTAGAGATTTCATTAATCTAATCCGCAACTTTAAACGCGCGTTTATTTTTATAAAGAAACTTTTTATTAAATCATTTGGGGACATCCGGGCATGTGTTGAATTATTTAGTTTCTTTTATTTTTATCATCTTTCTTATATAATACTTGAAAAGTATTATATAATTAAACCATTTTATTTTAATTGTCACCTTTTAGATATAACACATGTCGTGTATTATATACGCTTCGAGTTATTCTTTTGGTTGTGTATCTTGTTATATAATTCACGGTATGAATTATATACTTGGTCATTTTTCATTATGTAATATATACGGAATATATTACACCCTTTGCATTTACTTCTTGAGTTATTTTGTTTAACCAGCCACCAAGCTATTACAACTTTAAATCTAAATCTTTTATCAACGTGTCGCGTTGATGTACTCATTCATCGGAAAACCCAAATACATTATCCTAGGCTAGTAGGATATAACCGTTAAGATAAACCGCAACTTCTTGGTCGAGTCGTTCCAGTTTCCGTTTTGTCTGACGCTTAATATGCGCATTCCTGCCAATCGTTCTACAACATCGAGGTGAGTTTATAGCCCCATGTTTTACTTGTTTTATATATATTTTTGGGGTGAGAACATGCTTGTTTGCAAATGCATTTACATGGTTGATTACAAATTGGTTTACATACTCATTTACATAGCTCGCTATGGGATACATTATTTGACTTTATTTTTGGTCTCAAATACATACTTTACTTTTGAAATGACTACGAATTAGCTTAAGCGGATTGAGCTGATAACTACAAATAAATGCCCGGGTGTTCTTGGAAGGGACACCTGTGAGGGGTACACAGTCATTATTGCCTGGGTGTTCTTGGAGGGGACACCTGCGAGGGGTACACATTCATTATCGCTCGGGTGTTCTTGGAGGGGACACCTGCGAGGGGTACATATTCATTATTGGCCGAGTGTTCTTGGAGGGGACACCTGTGATGGGTACATATGGTTTTCATTTCTGCCCGGGTGTTCTTAGAGGGGACACCTACGATAGGTACATAGTGCATCGGTTTCATGAACTTAGAATAATTGTAATCATTGTTTTATACACATAGGAATATTTACGTTGCTTTGAATAAAGTGGCAATACATACTTTGGACAACTGCGGTCCAATTTTCATACGTACATCTTGTGACTATTTGGGAATTGAAATGGTCATGCATATGTAAAAAAACAAACTTAAAACAACCGAAAATAAAAAATAACAATAACTGATAAATCTTTCTAGGTTCGTTTTTAAAAGCAAAGAAAAAAATAATAAAAAAAACAAAAAATAAAGAGATCTAAAAAAAAAAAAAACTATCCCACGCCCTCGCCCCAGCCCTCCCCCTCAGACACCCCCACACCGCCCTATCCCCCCACACCCACACCCCACACACACGCCCCCCCTCACACCCCCCCCCCCACCCCCTCGCCGGAACATCCGCTCTCTCGCCCCCCCCCATCACCCCACCCCCCTTCGCACCCCCCCCCCTCTTAACCCCCCCCCACCATCCACCGGCCCCTACCTCCCCTCCACCCACTCCCCACCCCCCCACCCCCTTGCCCGCCCTTTCAACCCCCCCCCCACCCCCCCCTACCCATTCTCACCCCTCCCATTCCAACCCCCCCCCGCCCTACCACCAGGCTACCACCCCACACTCACCCACCCTTCCTCCCACCCCTCCCCCCCCCCGCCCCCCCCCCAGCTCCGCAACATCCCTCCTCTAATCCAACTCCCCCCCAATACCTCCGCATGCCCCCTGCGCACCCCCACCGACGACGCCCCTTCCCCGCAGACACCACCCCCCCCCCGCCCCCCCAACCCCACGCCCCCACCCCCACCACCCCACCACGCCCTAACCACCTCTCCCACCCCCCCCGCCGCTTACACTCCCTCCCCACTCCATCCCCCCCTTTCCCCCCCCCCATGCACACCCCCCTCCCCCGCCACGCCAGCAGCTCCCCCCCCCAACCTTCCCACCGCCCCCCCCAACCCACCCAACCGAGCCAGGCCACGCCGCCCCCCCACCTCACCACCCCCCCTCCTACCCAACCCCACCCCCCACCCCCCTACACGCCCCGCACCGTCATTACCCGCTCCTCCCCCAGCCCGTCCCCCCCCACCAAACGCTGTCACCCAATCCCACACCAACCACCATCCCCACACCATCACCCCACCAGCCATCCCCACCCCACCCCCCCACCCCCCACAACCCGGTCTCCGCGATCATCCTCTTTCCCCCCGCCCACGTCCCGATACCCCCCTCACACCGCCTCCCCACCTCCGCACACCCCACCGACCCCCCAGCTCACCCCCCTATCGCCCCTCCAGTCTCCCCACCCCCCCCCCACCGCCACAACCACCCCCCCCAAGCCCCCCCGCCCCACACTCCCCCCCCACACACCCCCCCTCTCCCCCCCACCCCCCCGACACCTCCCCTCCTACCCCCACCGCCGCCTCCCCCCACACGCCCTCCCAGTCCCTCCTCATCCCACCCCCTCATCCCGACCCTACCGCACACCCCATCCCACAACCCCTCTTCCCCCCGCCCCACTCCCCCTCCATCAAGCCCACTGCATCCGCCCACCCCAAAAATCCTACCACCGCGCCCACCCCGCCCCCCCTACCAACTTTCACTCCCATACACACCACCGCCCTTTACCCCCCCACCACCCCTCCCCCCCTCCATCACCACACACCCCCCCCGCAACACCTACCACCCTCAGCAACTGTAAAACACCGGCGCCCCCCACCACACCCCAAACCTCTCCCCCCACACATCTCTCCACCAAACCCCTAACTCCCAACCTCTAGATCACCCACATCCCACCCCCGCCCATCATGCCACACCACCCCACCCCCCAAAATCTCCCACCACCCCTCCACCCCACCAACTACCCCACCCCGCCCCACCAACACCCCATCCCTCTACCCCCCCCCAGCGTCACACCCCCCCCAGACACCCCCCCTCGCCAACCACCCGCACCCACCCCCCACGGACCCCATACCCCCCCCGCCACGCTCACCCCACCAGACATACCACCCCCTCCCCCCCCCACAACCCCGCCACCTCGGAACAAAAGCCCTCCCAACCCACCCCCTCAAGCAGCCCGGCCTCGCACTTCACTTAAGCCACCCGAGATCCCCCCCCCCCTCCAAAGCCCCATCCAAGCACCCCCTCACCGCACACCCACACACGACACCACCCCCCTCTCACTACCCCCCTACCCCCCAACCCCATACCTCCACCCCCCATCCCTACCCCCAAACCGCGCGCCCACCTCACGCCATCAAGCCCACGCTACCCCGACTCCGCCCCACACCCCCATACCACCTCCCGCAGCCCATCACCCCCCACCCCCCCCCCACCACCGCTGTACCCCAAACATAACCCCGTCGCCCCCACTCAATACCCCCCCCCCCCCACCCCCAACCCCCCCCACCTCCCCACTCCCCCCCACACACAACCCCACCTCCCCCCCACAATTACCGCACACCCACCCCCCCCACCACCTCCCCCAACACCCTCCTCCCCGCCCCCCTCCCGCCATACCCCCCCTCCCCCGCTCAACCCCCTCCCACACCCGTGCCCCCATTCTCCACCCCTCCGTCCCAACCCCAAATCCCCGCTGCACCCCTCGGTACCCCCCCTAAAGACTTTTCCACCCCGCCACTCACCCCCCCCACGCACCCCCCTTCTAAACCCCTTCAACACACACCCCCACCCCAGCAAAAATTAATACACCCAAACCTCAATCCCAAAGTGCGCTAAACACCTGCAAGCACAGTGCCACCACCAAACACCCACTAAAGGCAACACCCCCAAACCCGAAACGACCAAACCAACCCACTCAAAACACACTACCAAACACAGAATCACCCTAATACGCAAGAACTCACCCACCCGGAGGCCAAATCAGCTACAACTATAAGAAGTGCCAATGTAGCGACTTTACATTCCAGAATTTCAAAGGATCACGAATCCATAGAAGACATCGTGTAATTTTTACTCTCTTAATTGTTCGATTTTAATTGTTTGATTACGCTTGTATAATTACAATGATTGTAGGCTAATACCCTCGGGTATTAGCCATCTTAATGAAAGTTCAATGTTTGGTTTGTTTTAAAATTGATTTCTTAATTAATCGTTGATTGTTTAATTATGTTTATCACCTAATACTTGTCTATGTGCTTGAATATGCGACCTATCATTCAACTGGGTCTAGTGATACCTAAAAAGTAATCTAGATACTGGGATAGCTCTCCATATCATGTTTTATATTACTGGACCAATAGGATCACAAATAATGTTCTATCTTTACCTTTGAATTATGAGCTTAGTTGGACCGGTAGGTGACCCATAATTTTTCAGCAATCATGTTCTTAGTTAATTGGTAAAGACTCGAATAGTGGACTACCAGTATATAAAACACCGTCAAGCAATAAGTGGGTAAAGTCCCGATGGGATAGGGTTTTAACAGGATCACCACTACTTTGATTCCCTAAGATAGATTATAATTAAACTAAATGATGCTTTATGCGGATGCATTAATTGTGACAGAATTAATCGTGTCTAGGTCTTAGGATGATGTCCCACCTAAGTCTTAAGAATGATATGTCGCTTCGAGATAAGTAAATCATTGTACTAAAACAAACAAACCAACACTGAACTAGATTTAATAAGGCTAATATAGTTTTCTATCATTTATCTTGTACCGCTTTTCTATCTTCTGATTTTCTTCTTTTGCATTTATTGTGTATTAAATTGATATTTGTCACCACTAAACCTGTGCCAGTCTCTCAGGCTGAAAACTCCCATATCTGTTAGAAGCGTATATAACATAGGTTTAACAAGTAATTAGAATTAACATAACTAGAGTAATTAAAATATTGATAAAGGTTAACAACCTCGCTCTTAGTGTTCGACACCCTACTTACCACGAAACTCCACCCGATCGGGTACACTGCCCGTTAAAGTGTTGTTTTAGGATAAGTCGGCTAAATATAAATGTAAAACTTGGTAATTAATAAATTGACCCTACACGACAGCACATCAAGTTTTTGGCGCCGTTGCCGGGGAGTGAAAAAGTTTAACCTTTCATTTTATTAGTATTTCTAACTATTAGCTTAGGTTAATCTAATTAGTGTAATTTAATTCATTTCATAATTAATTTAATTGTGTGATTTAATTGTGTGTTAAATTCCAGCTTATTTAATTACTTTCGTAAAGTACTCTGCCTTGTAGTTCGTTTCTTTGTTTCCGATTTCCAGCATAGGTTTATCATGGATGATCCAAATATCACTATGGAAGAATACATCAGACTCGAAGAAGAAAAAGCTCGAAGACAAGGTCGAACATTTAATTGGCAAACTGCCAGGTACAGGAAGATAGAATATTATGGAAATGAGGATGATAGCTTCACAGATTTTGAAACTGAATACTCAGCTATAGTCTTGGACGATGCATCATTATCATGTGAACCTACGGTAAGTCCTCTTGACAATAACGAAATTGACTATAAAATATCATTCGACGAATCCGATGATGAAGATTACATGGTAGTTTTTGACGAAAATCATTTTCTTGTAAAATAATTTATGTTGATAATTTAAAAACGGATTATGAAGATGAGAATAATAAAGTCAACTTTCCATGATCTCCGTCACTAGAACCTACGTTTGGTTACATTGACGATTTAGACTTCTTTAAAGACTTTGAGAATGAATTTCTAGCCATTGTTTATAATCGTCTAGAATCTAAATCGGATCCACTAAATGTACCCTCCGTAAGTTCTCAACATATCGATAAATTTGAAACGTCATTGTCCAAATATGATGAAAAGGAACAAAACATTTTATGCTATGATGACTCATTTCCTCTAAACGTGATTTTTTCTGATAATCCAAAAACAATCAAGGACAATAATAACAATATCGATATAACACAACTTTCTGGAAGTAGCATATTAAACATTGATGCGAAAAGATCAAACGAACATTCGAAAAACAATCACGATAAAACTGATAAAGTTTTCAACAAACTTTTTTTATCATAACATTGGATGCTAATATCGTGAGTTGAAATTATTTTATCAACTGGATGCCATAAAATTTCATTAAAAATTTATATGTGCCATTTGGCATCCCGTTCGACCCTGAACGGTATTATAAGGATGGTGCTCACACAAGAATGTTGCGGAGGCCAAGGTATGTTTTTATTTACTTTATTAAAATCTTTAGAAATTTGACCCCACAAATGAATACAGCGTATCATGGCAAGATCTATACGTCGTGTCAAACATTTTAAACTACTTTGACTAAGTTAACAAAAAACATCAAATACGGCATATTGGACACTTCCCAATATGGCGTATTTAGCGTGGGTATAAAAACCCAGCTAATACGCCGGATTCTCTTTCACACACACTTTTTCGCTATCATTTTAAACAAAAAAAAGTTATCGCGCCCTTGATTTAAATCCAAATCCATTGTTCGTTACATTTTTCAGATCGTAATTATAAGGTATGATTTCTTAACTCTCTTTCTTTCTTTTTCGAATATAATAGGGTTAGGGTTTTATTAGAATTAGGATTTGTGGTGTTGCCGTGTAGGACAATATAGAGCAGCAGGGCCAGGATTCTACCAACGCAACAATTCATATCCTGATCGAAGACAAACATTGGAAGAATCGCTGACCAAGTTCATGGCTGAGTCAGCAAAGAGACACAAAGAGAACTCACATCATCAAAGAGATCTGAGCTTCTACCGATGCGGCAATAAGAAATCAAAGAGCATCAATTAAAACCATGGAAATTCAAATTGGTTAAATGAGCAAGGTTTTACAAGAAAGAGGAATTAGAGGTCTACCTAGCTCAACAGAACCAAACCCAAGGGACCATGTAAAATTGATCTCAACCACTAAAGCTGATTAATCTGAGATACGTCGTATGGGATGTAATTCTAACTCATAACAGGCTACACAGCCACAGAAGCATCTTTTCTGAAACAGTTCCTTTCCCAAGGTGACTACAAGACTACTAGATGTATGATAGAGGGAGGCACAAGATATAAAGATTATGGAAGCTTATGATCACACCTTGCCTCAGAAAGAGAAAGACCTAGGGAGCTTTACTTTACCTTGTTTTATTCACAATGTTTATTTTGATAAAGCCCCTATGTTGACCTAGACAAGTGTGAGTGTTATGCCATTTTCTACCTATGACCAGACCTTGGTCTACAGGAATTTAATCTCACACTAGGTTGATCATGAATGGCTTACAAACAATAAAAACAACGTAAGTGGGATCGCTGAAAATCATGTTAGTGAAGGATATGGCAAATTTATTTTTCCTATAGAATTTATCAACTTGGACATAACCGAGGAAAAAATTGGAACGATGTACCTTTAGTCTCGGTCGACCATTTTTATCTACTGCCCATTCCAAGATTGATGTTTACAAAAGAACAACTACTCTAAGGGTCGGGGAAGAAAAACTTGTTTTCAAAAGTATCAAGTCAGCCACTAGCATAATAAGGAGGGTCTTTATGTTAAAGAATATTGATTAAGAAACAAAGCTTATTGGAGAGGATAACGACTCATTCGACCCACTTTATGGTAACCACATTGAATTAAATGACTAAGACATACCTCTAGAACCCAAGACGAATCAAGATGTTGATTTTGAGCCAATTATTGTCAATGAACCCGATAATGTTAAAACCAGTTATAAGTGTTGCTATAAAATGAAGTTTTCTTGCACGATTAGGTATAAAAAGGTTAATGCTGACTTCATCCCTTCATTGTCCGTTAATTTAATTACCAAAAGCTTTTAAAGGACGAGGACGATCACGAATGGAAGAGTCCAGCCGGAATTCTAATAGATATACCCATTTTCGTAGGAAATTTTTCTATTCTTGCAGGTTTTATCATCATTGACGATAAAGATGTTACAAGAGATGTTGTGTTTGGCATGCCATACTTCATGAAATACATGTCACTCTAAATGGTTATGAGAGAATTCGCTCACGGGAACAAGTGCGAGCGAATGATGAAAAAATGAAGGAAAAGAAAAGGTCAAACTTAATGACTAGCTGAAACAAAAGTGCTTCCAGGGAGACAACCCAGTTGTTTTTAAATTGTTTGCAATATTTTTAATTGTTTATTGCACGAGGCTGTCTTCCCAGACACTTTATACGGCATATCAAACCCCTCTGGATATGGCGTATGGATGTGTCTGGACGTTATCAGTATGTAATTTAATTTTAGTACTTTAAATATTTAAATTGTTTTTACAAGTTCAATACGGCGTATCTTAGGGTTTGGGATGCGACGTATTGATCCCTGTACAGTTGTGTGTTTAATTGTTTTCCTGCATTGTAAATTTTGCATAACCGAGTTAGGAATTAAACCTTTGTTTTCTAATATCTTTTATCAGACCTTGGCTTTTAAGGAAAAATAGATGATATGTTACTCTGACAAAGGCGTGTGTTGAACTCATCGAAGATTCTGAAGACCTCATCAAACACTTTTTTGCTCAAGAACTCAAATTGGAGAATCATCCCGAGCAACATATCAGGGGAGTTCCTCGTTCTAATTCTATTTTCCCATTTTCTTTATTGTTTTATCATACAACGAGGACGATGTAAAATCTAAATGGAGGAAGGAGAATAGAATCGCAGACATCGACTTGTCATTCTTTTACAAATAACGATGTTAATCAATGCTTAAATTTAGCCAAAATTAAAATTTTTCTAGATAACCTTTTTGTAAAAATTACTATTACATGACCTCGCACACTATAACCCTTAAATGCCAATTGTGAGAATTAAGCCTATTTATTCCTTTTCCAAACGTTTACTAAAAATTCCACAAAAGAAATTATGAGCGGCTGTGATGTATGAACTTTAAAACTTGGCTCTGGTATGCAACTCGAGACCACAATGATGAGTACGTCAAGGATTATAGATGGAGAAACTGTTTTAACTGATAAATTTCTAGGAATACACCAAAAAGCCTAATATTGTAAAATTTAAATAACTACATCTGGTTAGTTAAATCCCCGTAAAAAACCTTTGCTTACTCTCACTTTAAAGAGTAAGATCCCCCCAAAGAAAAACCTAATATCCATTCCTGTCTTTTTCACACCAAATGTCTAATTTGCGTTACACCTTTACACCATAAACCTAACTCTGTATAATAAGCCTACATTAATCAAGTTGCTAGTTGCTTTTGGTGTAAAGTCTTATATTTCCTTATGTCAAAGTGAAATTTTTCTACCTTCTGTTATGGTTCGGGAATTTTCACAATGCACTGGGAAAATTATGTAGCTCGTAATATTTTTCTATTATCGCATATGTAAAATGTCTGAAGAAGAAGGATTAAAAAGAAAATTATCCGGACAAATATGATTGTGAGACGGTCAAATTGCACTGAGTTATGTTATGTGAAAAAAAATGGATAAAATAGAAAATGCTTACAAAAAGAGAAGAAGTTTTTATAGTCGGTTCGTTAAACTTAAACTGAAGAAATTCTTGGAAGGATCGATTATTTGTTGATATATGACGATGTATAGTTTTGTATTAAGTGGCCGACATCACCACTTTTATAAAAGTATGTAAGTTTGGGATGTAAGGGAAGTTGACCGTTATTGGAAGGCCAACTAAGGTTGTCTTTGTCATCTTTATGATCGAGCCGTTTGTATATATATTTTGAGTCTTTTTCATGGAACGGTCGGGGGAAAAGTTACTAGCAACTACCTTATTTGTTCAAGCTTAATCTATTTTTTGTGAATTTTATTTAGCAATCATTTACTTCCCATTCCTAGCGATTAACCTTTGGTTTTACTCGAACAAGGTTGGAGTGAGTCATGCATGTCTATTCCATTGTTACGGCCATGTGTTCGTGATTTAGCCGCCTTGTTGGTTTACGACTTTTAGTGAAAACTAGAAGGTCCCAACCCTATATCATTCTTCATCCTAACCTTTGGTTAAGCTCGAATGAAGATGTGTTCGAACACACATGTCTATTTCGTCGTTATGGCCGTGTATGAGTGCTTCAGCTGCCTTGTTGGGGTGGTACTATCGGTGAAAGACTGTTAGAATGATTAACCCTTAGCCTTTAATAAAACCTAATTTACCTTTTTGACTTGTTTCTCCTTAGCTCTAGTGGTGGAGATGTGTATCTTTGCCAAGTTTATGATACGAAGCTAATCACGACCGAGCAATTGAGCGTTTCACTAAAACTATTACACCCTAGATTAGTTGAGTGATCTGAGTGATTTCATTTCTATATTTCGTGAGGTGCTTGGTCTTGTACAGGTGATTAGAACAAAAGAAGTGCTTAAACGGAAAAATCCTTGACTTCGATTATATAACACCACGTGTTTTTCAGGTCATATTACGATCCCAGTTAGCTCATTTTCCTTTTTACTTATTTGGTTTGTACGTTTACTTCCCGTTTAAATCCCAAATTAAATTATTTTCATTTTTATTTATTGGAATTATGTGATTAACTCCATTTAAACTTCGCCATTTTAATCGCGTATGCATAAAAAATTCAACGCTTGCTAGAAACGTCATCTACACTTATTAAGACATTACAGG